>JANHAO010010388.1:0-17691 GCA_026873985.1 Saraca asoca
TTTCAATCCTTATCATCCTCCTATTCTCTAATTGAGAGTTATTATTGCTTCTAAATCATGTGTCCTCCAGGATGTATAAGATCTAATAATTGGTTAAATTGGATCCCTATTGCAAATATTTTGAGCATTTAATCTTGTGTACAATGGCTGGTTCAATGGATGGTAAGCAGAAAGAGGGAAAAAAAGTTTAATCTACTAAGATATTGCTAGTGATTTGCATATATACTGAATTTGGGGATGAAGTTCTGTTTTGGATGATACTTAGTGGATAGGGGTTTATTGAGTATTTTTAGTTGATGGATCTTGTTTAAAGCATCATAAAAGCGGATGGAGAACTTAAAATTTCAAATTGTTTAATACTAAGCTTATTGATACAAGGAGTGCCAGATCTATTATCCTGAATAATGTCATTCAATACACGCTTCATTTAATTTGGTTTGTTATAATTGACGGTATTCAATTTTCCCATGTTAAGTATGCACGTTGCCAAATGGAGAGCTTTTACTGGTATTTGGCTTCTAAGTACAGATATTGAAGTCCGTTTATTCTTATCTATTATCATGTTATATTCCTCATTCTATTTATTTTCTCTTTTTGTTTTCATCGGCTAAAGCATTTCAAAAAGTTATATGAAGGTTATGTACCAATGGCATACAAAAGCTACCTGAAGAAGACGAAAAAGTTAGAAATCTGTGGTAATGAATTTTCGTTATCTTGCAAAATTAGAGAGCATGTAGTACTGAGGCTAAACGCCGACACATTATCTGCACATTTTTGGCTAATAGATGAAGTGAGTGGGGAGATCATGTTACACTTCATGCAGCTGCAGACCAAGTAAGTCATCTTAATTCTTGGTTTCTTTTCATTCAAGATCTTTCCAGGCTGTGTTTCTTTTTCGAGCTCTGGAGAAAATTACATAATTGTTCTCATTCAGTTTGCATAACTGAAGGTATTGATTGTGCACTTAGATAAAACAGAATGCATAATTTATTGGATAGCGAACCAAAAGATTGGTGTGCGGCATGAGACATTACCAATGCTTCACAAAAACTTATGTCTTCGGACTTTTCTACGTGCTTCTAAACATTTAACATTTATTGTTTAGATAAGGCAAAATTATGATATTTTCTATGCATGCTTTTCTGTATGCTTTCATTAATCATTATAAATATAGGAACCACTTCAAACGTGATGGAAGTATATTAAATCTAATATAAAATAATAAATATAAAAAATTATATAATATTTTTGTCCGTCGGAGTAAACTTGTTAAAAATAAATGTGTAGATCATGTTTGTTTCCTGTACATTTAATATTTTTTAAACAAAATAATTTATTTGTAAATTATTTAGAATAATTAATTTTCAATTTTTAAATTAAAATTCATTTATAAATAAATTGAAATAATTATAATTGAAATGAATTCAATTCAATTCTAAAATAATTCATTCCAAATAAAGCATTAGATCAATCAAATTAAGACGAACTTACTGGAGAAAAAAGGTATATAGTAATGACTCTCGAGTCTATGAAATGTAACTTTTCGGAACTGAATATAAAGTTTGGTGAGTAGAATAAAGATGCTATCAAGTAAATCATGTTATTATGAATTTAACGGGGTTCGATGAATTCCACATTGAAAAGTTAATAGCAATTTTGGAGGATTCAAACTGAAACACATGATTTATTCCGTAAATCAATTGAGACAGACTTTCCAAAAACAATGGAAAATGTTGAAACATGTTTTAAGCACACATTTCCAATTTCTTTTCTGATCACTGTGCAATTCAACAATCTTCAACACACATAATGTCTACGAAAAACACAGAATAGTGATTAGCAGATCACATATGGGATAGTGAAGATGGGACTCAAAATGGACATTCCACTAATGCATTAATTTTTCATTAGCAGAAGTTGGAAGTTAGTATAGCATAAAGGTCAATTTTCCACAACCAACAGTAACTGCACTACCACCAAAGGAGAGGGATAAAGAAGTTGATAGGCTGATGACGTAATATTGTAAGAGTCTTGGCTGCGTGTTTGATACAATGATGGTTTTTGAGACTAACTAGTACCAAAGTGTATGACATGCTTTTGGAGACTTTGAGGTCTTACGAGACTACGAGGAAAGACCAAGTCCTAGCTAGAAACTCATCATTTGGCACTGTTTTGGCCTCTAAGCTCAATTCCCGAAGCTTTTCTTTGTAAATTCTAGGCGCGTAATCCACCAAGTGATTCAACGATTATAGAAGACAAAACAATGATAAATTTACTTAATATGCGTTAAATAATAGTTTACTAAAAGAAAAATAAGTCGGTGTATTGTTACTGTTCGAGAACTTGTGTAATTCTAACTTCTTCAAAATGCATGGCTGACCTAATGCTAAAATAATATACAGGGGTTCATTGAAGAAATTTAATTAAGGCAGCCTCTCCTCCTTTTTGGCTTAACGCGCGTGCTTATAACAGCTAAAAAGGTTTGAATTCATTTTCAAATGATTCTTTTTTAATGGTATTTGAATTTTTGCTAAAAGAGATTTCATTTTATTTTATTTATAATTTCTATTTTAATTGCATTTATGTCAGTAACTCATCAAAATTTTCAAATGCTACAAGTATTTTAGCTTATGGCGGTGAAAATTACCCTCGCTAAAATTAAGAAAAATCTATCATTAAATTATTTAGCAACATAATACATTCAGCCCCCAAAATTGGTATCAATAAAAAAAAAAAACGTCACTAAATACTTTTTTGCAATGCAAATTAATATAACATATGTTGACTCCGAGAAAATAAATTTACTAGTAATTGTGTTATATATATTATTTTGAATTATTTATAATAAATATAATTACTTATATTTTTTTACCGTTCAGTATAGGTTAGTGCATCAAATTTTATTAAATCTCAAATTACAAGTGATCTATTTCAAGTAGTGTTCATAATAATTATATTTTAACATCATTTTTGCAGTTCTGAAATAGAATAAATTAAACAACAATGCTAGTAAATTAAATTTAAAAAATTGCATAATATTTTTGTCCGTGCGAGTTGAACTAGTTAAAAATAAATGTGTAGATCATGTTTGTTCCCTTCACTTTTAATTTGTTTTTAAACAAAATAATTTATTAATAAATTATTTAAAATATTTATTTTCATATTTTTTTAATTAAAATTCATTTATAAATGAGTTTAAATATATTTAATTGAAATGAAGTCAATTCAATTCTAAAATAATTCATTCCAAATAAAGCATTAGATTAATCAAATTAAGACGAACATACTGGATAAAAAAGGTATATAGTAATGACTCTCGAGTCTATGAGATGTACCTTTTGAAACTGAATAGAAGGTTCGGTGGGTAGAGTAAAGATGCTATCAAATAAATCATGTTATTATGGAATTGAGAGGGTTCGAAGAATTCGACATGGAAAAGGAAATTGCAATTTTGGAAGATTCAAACTGTAACACATGATTTATTCCGTAAATCAATTGAGACAGACTTACCAAAAACAATTCAGAAGGTTGAAACATATTTTATGCACACCATTTCCAATTTCATTTCTGATCACTATGTAATTCAACAATCACTGCAAAAAATTCACTATATTTGTGATGGCCATATTACTAATATTGTCATGTTTCAACCTCTACAAATATTATTGTGATGGTTCAAGTGACTGTCACAAAAGTGACTGCTACAATACATTTTTGTAGTAGTTCTAACTACCCACTAGCATAATCGTCGCAAGCTTAAAATTGTGACGGTTGTTAATTTCATTTTTGCAAATATTCTAACTGTTGTTAAAATATTTGAAAATTTTGAATCCTAACCTAGCAAGGATTTTAACTGTCACTAATGTATTCAATAATTTTGATTTTTGACTTAGTTAGAGCTTTAACCATCACAAAATGTTACAATTCTACACAAAATTAGGCTTCGCAAGAACGGGTCCTCGAGCACAACGAAGACCAATACAGACACTCCAGAGAGCGAAGTAGTCCCGATCGTCGACCCCAGCCTTGCTCATCGCAGTACGATGACACTACGAGGAGTTTTGACCTCCACGAGGGACGATCCAGCGAAGAAGCCATAAGGACGAATCGTCAAGAAAATGATCACTCGACTCAAAGCTCGCCTTCTCGCTACAGCAGAACCCGCGACACCTCCAAACCAGAACCTCCCTGTTTAGGACATTGACCAACAAACATGAGTCCACCATCAGCCTAAGGGGACCATTCAGTAGCCTACTTGCTGCTATACCCGGAATGTAGCCCTCTTTGCTATCTTTTCTCATTTATTATTTGATATAATACAACTGTAGCTTGTAATTAATACATGTAACTCCTCCTTCCTTTATAAATAGGATCACATTTTTAGAAAAGGAGGAAAAATCTTGTAAGCAAAAAGTCTGCAAATCACTTTGCATTAATAAAATTTTCGTCGTGGACGTAGGGTCTGGGGCCACCCGGATTTGGCCGAACCACATTAAATGTGTTGCCCTTCTTTTTATCTTCTTCCTCTCGGTCCTCTTTCTCTCTCCTGTGCTTTGAAGGCAGTATTGGATCCCAGAACTCTTTCCAATTGACTTAAGTTTGGGTCATCCGTACAGACCAGATTTCACTGTCAACATTTTTGGCACCGTCTGTAGGGATTTATCTACTTTCTGAAGTCTCTGCTGCAGCCTGACCATGGCCAGAGGAAGAACAACTTGGAGCTCTACGGTTCCAGTTTCTCAGTAGCACACACCTGTGCCCGAAACTGAAGAGGTGCAAAGGCCTGCTCAGTCCCGATCAGCACTCGAAAATATCGCCAAAGAGTTGGCTGAGACTGTCAAAGTGCTTCCCCAGGCACAAGCATAAAATGTGCAAAGACAAGAAGAAGTCATAGCTCAACTCCAGCAGCTTCGTGAAGAAGCCTAAAGAGAAGTCCACAATAATCGCGACAACCAGTGACTGGGGGGCTCCCAGCGAGCAGAAAGCCCTACCGCTCAGCACCAAGAGCGACGTCTGACAATGGATGAGGTCCTCCATAGGCTTGAACAGCTAGAAGAACATTCGTAGCCTCAGAGCAATCAGCCTCGCTATAGGGAGACCTCACCATTTTCTGTGGAGATTGAGAAGCAACCTCTCATGCAGAAGATCAAAGTACTTGCAATCCCGCTATACGATAGGGATAGCGACCCGAGCAATCGCCTGGACGCGTTCAATACTTAAATGGACCTCTAGACAATCGATGCCCTGGTGAAGTGCCATGTCTTCCCTGCCACACTAGGGGCAATACCTCATTCTTGGTTCAGACACCTCTCGGCCCGCAGCATCGGTGGTTAGGAGGAATGTCAAAGAAAATTTGCCGACCAGTACCGAGTGTTAAAGAAGCAACTCATGCCTCCCTGCCATCTCGCGATGATTTTCCAGCGCAGGAATGAGTCGCTTAAGGACTATGTGACTCGATTTAGGCATGAAGCCAACTCCATGCACAACCCCTCGGAGGAAAGCATTTTAACGTCCATCTCAATGGGACTTCGCAAAGATGGCAAGTTGTATAGAAGCCTCTACAAGTCCCCCACTCGAGACCTCATCGAATTCTATGATCGAGTGACCAAGCAAATAAGATGGGAAGAAACCTTTAGGATGAAGGAACCTAAGTACAAAACGGGCCACAATGGTCTCCCTGCGAGCAAAAAGAGGAGCAGCGAGAGTCACGATGACCCCACCCCTCATCTCACAAAGAAAGCTAAACCTCAGTGACCCAAAAGCCGCTTCGAGAGCTACAGCATCCTGTCAGACACACAAGACCAAATTTTTATCGTAGAAAGGCATAATGAGGACTTCGGGAAGCCCAAACCAATGAGGGTCCCTGTGAAGTTCAGAGATCAGAATAGATTCTACGCCTACCACAATGAGGTTGGGCACACCACCGCAGAGTGTCATGTGCTAAAAAATGCCATTGAAAGCCTCATCAGAAGAGGTCGATTAAAGGAATACGTGGTAGGACCACCCGGGCAGCGTGCTCAACAGGCTCAGTGAGTCATCACCCAAGAGCCTAGGCCCTCCATCAGAACCATATTCTGATCCTGTAAGCTTCCGTTTGTCATCTATGGTGACCAAGTGTATTAACTATTATATGCTGAATCGATGTAAAAATTGCTGATTGGCTAACTATTATCTAGACGTAAAGTTTTCACTCCATCTTTGCAACATCGCTACAGCGAATGGTTTTCACCTCGCTACAGCGTTACTGAGCAATCTTGCCACAATGAATGGTCCTCACCTCGCTACGACGCTACTTTGCAACATCGTTATAGCGAATGGTCTTCACTTCGCTACAATATTACTTAGCAATCTTGCCACAGCGAATGGTCCCCACCTCGCTACAGCACTACTTCTTAGCATCGCTATAGCGAATGGTTTTCACCTTGCTACAACATTAATTTCAGCAAATGGTTTTCACCATGCTATGATAAAACCAAAATGAACAAAAAACTTCAGTAAATAGTTTCTACCTTTATGAAACTTAAACAAAACCAAGGGTGCGATGGCCTCAGAGATGACCTCGCAACACCCGAGGGAGCAACGGCCTTTGAGCCTACCTCACAGCTTTGAAAATGAAACTTCAACAAATGAAACAAAACCCTGATCATGGACCCATTATGGTACAAAGAAACTGAAACAAAATCATTTTAACTTTTACATAAATTTCCTGCAGCTCTCATGCGAACGTATTTCCCACAGCTCTCATGTGGACACATCTCTCAAATGTGATCTCTCAGACACAGCTTACATGCGATCCCTCTTATTTACGATAAGCTGAGTAGTCAGAAAAATGAAAAACACAACCGACTGGCTGAAAGGAGTAATTCTCATTAATTGTTACAAGTTTACATACAACAATGCGTAAAGCATTCATTATAGATTTTGAAAAGGAGAAGAACTCATCCCTTGTAAAGGCCTCAACAAGCGAGGTGATGATAAATCAGGGGAAAAGACTGAAAGCCTGGCACTACAATTCCTGCAAAAAGTCAGCCACCACTCGTCGGGCTCACAGAACAGTAGCAACCCCAGAGTTCCTCCTACTTATTCCTTCGGCACGTCCACCTGAGCCAGACCCAGAGCAAATTAAAAAGTCGTAAAAGCTGGCTGGCCAGGTAGTAGAGCCACTAGCGATGGTCGGAGGAGGTGGCCAGAAGACACCGTGAGAAGCTCATAGTAGCCCGCCAGGCATATCCTGCACCGGTGCCACGTGCAACGGGCTATCCACGTCTCCCACCACCCTACAATAGGCCATCCACATCTCACTAAACTTCATCAAAAGCCAAGACACCAAAGCGCAGGGGGCTCTTTAGTCTCCTCCATTGGATTTTTCTAGGATGAAAGAAAGAATACCCTAAGTTATAAATAGACCCACTCAGTCCTTTGAAGAATCCAAAGAAAATCTGATCTGATCTTCATCCAATGGCCCGAAACAAGCGGTGGCAACAACCAAAAATGGCAAATAGGAGAAAGTCCGCCTAAAGTAGAATGGAAAGACATCTGACATGATATCTCAGTCAAAGAAGGACACTGGCTGAAGATACGAATCAAACCTCAGAAACATGCAACTCCTGGTCTATAAAGCAAACCAAGAGTTGGAGGGGCTTATGTTGTACACAAAATTAGGCTTTGCAAGAATGGGTACTTGAGTACAAGGAAGACCAAGACGGACACTCCAGAGAGTGAAGTAGTCCCGAGCGTCGACCCCAGCCTCGCTTATCATAGTATGATGACACTACGAGGAGTTTTGACCTCCACGAGGGACGATCTAGCGAAGAAGCCAAAAGGACGAATCACCAAGAAAATGATCACGTAACTCAAAGCTTGCCTTCTCGCTACAACAACAACTAGCTCGCTTTAGCAAAACCCGTGACACCTCCAATCCAGAACCTCTCTGTTCAGGACATTGAGTAGCAGCCATGAGTCCACCATCAGCCAAAGGGGACCATTCAGTAGCCTAGTTTCTACTATAGCCGGAATGTAGCCCTCTTTGCCATCTTTTCTCTTTTATTGTTTGATATAACACAACTGTAACTTGTAATTATTGCATGTAACTCTTCCTTCCTCTATAAATAGGATCACATTGTTTGAAGAGGAGAAAAAATCTTGTAAGTAGAAACTCTGCAAATCACTTTATATTAATAAAATCTCCACCATGGATGTAGGGTCCAGTGCCGCCTGGATTTGGTCGAACCACGTTAAACGTGTTGCCTTTCTTTTTATCTTCTTTCTCTCGGTCCTCTCTCTCTCTCCTATGCTTTGAAGGTAGTATTGGATCCCAGAACTCTTTCCCTTTGATTGAAGTTTGGGTCATCTGTACAGACCAGATTTCACCATCAACAGTTACTATTTTACAAATTTTACTATCAAATTACCAGGGGTTTTAAGCATCACAAAACTATGTATTTTTTAATTTTAATTTTTCTTCCTAGTATTTATTTCATTTTTTAATTTAATTCTTCTTCCCTGCTTTCAATAATAAAAATTCCAAAAAAATATAAACAATATAATTCAAAATCAAATAAACCATATAATTAGACAAGAATCCAAAATCATTCCATTTCATTGACATAAGTTGTGATCCATGTGCAAGTTTTGTCATGTGCATTTACAAAATAGAATAATAAATTAATGTAGGTATTTTCTAAACTAGCTATGCATCATCCATAACAAAACCTTAATTATATTCCCATTTGTCATTTGTTATGTACAAAATAGAACAAAACTCCTAACAATGCTAGAAATTATCTAAACTAATTACATCATCAAAGTCATCATTTTGAGCACTTGCAAAATCCTCGCCATAGGTATTAGCACTAGATGAGTCTTGATTATATTCACTTCCCTTGTCATGTGGCTGAAAATAATAAACACAAACTCAATCAGTCACTTGGCTGAAAATAAAAACAAATGCAAATTAAGGAAGAAAGTACTATGCTCAATTTATTCATTTTCCATAATATCCTATTCAAACAAACTAAGCTTTCCCATATAAAAAAAAAACCAGAACACTACAGCAAATCAGAGGCAAGACGGGCTATTATAGATATAGAAAATTGATTATTTATATGATTACTTTGTTTCAAAGAATTTAAGAGTTTTAAATTTTCATATGTTTTCAAGCAATCAGCACTTATAGTAAAAAGACTGTACATAATATCATGCATAATTCTAGAATATACCAATTCCTTCTTTAAAAAATTGTTGAAAAAAGACTGATGTCAAACTCCATTTGCCTGTGCAAACTTTTGGTTTAGGAATTAATGTCACAAACAATATTGTTATACCCAATTTCTAAGCCTAGGTGTTATAAACAAAGTTTGGCAAATGATGAGAAAGCTTAGTTTGTTTAAATAAATATAAGTATCTTTTAAGTCGAAGATGTATCAGAGAACAATAAAATGCAAAGATTATTCCATATAGGATTCACCTATCAAACAAACAATAATATACTCAGTCATTAAAAGCTATATACTAACCATGATTAACTGCATTCCTAGACCACCAAAATAAAGAAATATATAATTAATTGACAAATCCTAAGAAAGAAATATATAACTCATAAAAGATCTCATATACTAATGCTTTTTTGAATTTACAGACAATTAATCTAGGTCACACAATTGAAAACAGAGATCCTACAAAACTAAAGTAATTGTAAAGCAAACTTTGTAATTAGGTTAAGAGTAGACTTATAAGTCTAGGATATTGTATAAAGTTATACTCTTATTCAAGCTAGTTACACTGAGCTAAGAGTAGGAAATTAGCAACAACTAAGCATATTTAAATAAGTCATTTACGTCTTGAACCATAAACTCAATGAAACAACAACAATTTTCCTTACTTCAACACTTTCAATAGTATTGATACCAAGAACTGGGGCCATTAAGTTGATTAGAAATTAGGAAACTACATCAAATAAGGAATCTTATGGCCAGGTATAAGTAAAAATTGAACAAAGTTGACTAAGTATTCCTATTTTTCTTTCTGCATTTGCCTTAATGACTTTGGAATAGAACACAAGAAACTAGCAACATTCCATCTAATTAGTTCAAAGCACACGCATCACACTAGTAAGTCTTAAAGTAGGCAATTCAAAAAGAAAACTTCACAAGATTATTTCTTAAAAGAATTCCTACTGGTCACATCTTATTTTATCATATCAAATCTTCTGTAGGGAGTGGGAAGCTACCCTGTGTCATAGGGGAGGCGACCTCTTAGAACGGTAAGGTCGCTAAGGTGTTCGCAACTCACCCTGGACCTGGGGGGTTTGTAGATCATTCCCCCTTTACTCATCATCCTTTAAGCATTAAGTTCAGCAAGTTTGAAGGGATAACTTAGGTATATCGATTTTTCAAGGGTTGCCATGTCTTCGTATCTTCTCACAACAACCATACTGCTCTCCCTCCTTTGAGGTTCATAGCCATTAGCATCTAACATCTTGGTGTTGGATTTAGATTTCTGGTTCCCCTTTAAGTAATCGATTTTTTGAATAAGTTAAAACTTTTCCACTTTTAGCTAACTCCGAATTCATACTGTTAGTTAACTTCCTTAACACTTATCCACCTCAAGAATGGCCTCCTTCCCCTTTGGCTAGAGTCCTTTGCAATCTCTATAGCATCAAGAGCATTGGACTATGAGAAGGGATTTACTAACTCTCAGCCCATCCATTTAAATAAAAGAATATTTTACCTTAAGGGGATGCTAAGGGGAAGTCCAACGTAGGGAATTATATGACCCATTGGTTTTATGTTTCTTGCCCTTTCTTAAGTCAACTTCAAAACTTCTCATTTATATCAAACCTTGGTGAGTGAGCCAGAAAGATGTAGGTTAGCTTTGACACTTATTTCACTTTGTTTCTAATATGAGTTTTTGTTGTGTCTTTGTAGATGGAGTTAGGAAAGAGAAAGCAGAGCTAAGGGTGGGAGAGACTGAGGTGCTCAACCACTTTGCTACTTTTGAAGATTTTCAAAATGACCAGAAGTTCAATAAAGATCTTTTACGAGCATAAGGGCTTTCCCCTGCTCTTGACACCGAACTTCTTGACTAGTCGTGAGGTATTAGCGCTTGTGGGGTTAGAGAGGTCGCTCCAGTGGACTTCAGGGAGTATAGAGATATGGGGAGACTCAATCATACCAGACCCCCTCTTTCAGCTAGGTCAAGGCTTGATATCACTTTGATTTCTACTCAAGTTAGTCGCCCTTCCTCCTTAGTAGTTGCGAGGGAGTCTTTGCTAGAACTAACCCTATTTCACAACTTAAATCATTTCTGGTCGTGAGAGGGCCAATGAGGTCTCATGACCATGGGGAGAAATCTCCAGACGAGCCTCCTTCTAAAAAATAAAGGACTAACAAAGGGAAGGAGATCACTATTGGTTTAGGAGAGAAGTCCGAGGATACGCTAGGGAATCTACCTGAAGGCCTGGGTCCTACGACACTGGCTTGGGAACCTAAACAAAAGCATTGGAATATGAGGAGCTATGTGGTAGCACCTTTGTAAGCATAATAGTTTGCCATTGTTTGTTAGTTGGTATTATTCTTTCCTAACTTTTCCCCTTCTTTGGTGGATAATCTAACCATTTTGGTCTTTTCAGGGCATATTGAAACAATAAAGTTAAGGGGCAAGATCATAACCTGGGAAGAGCAGTGGAGCAAGTTCAAAAGTGACCTAGCTACCTTGACTATGGAAGCAATGGAGTTGAGGAAGAAACCAGAATGCACTGAGTCCTAGCCGCAGGATGCCAAGACCACTAAAAGAAAGGCTGTGGATGCGTTGCTTCATGAGATGACCAACTTGATCTTAAGGCTCCATAAAGTGACTGATGAGCTAAGGTAGTTGTAAAGTGAGCTGGAAGTGACAGTGAGACAGGATAAGGTTGCAAAAAAGAAAGAGGAAGCTTTGAGGAAGAGGGTTGCTTGAGTTGAAAACAAGGCTGTATGAGCTAAGGAGGAGGTTGCCTAAGTTAAGGGGAGACTACTGTCATGGTCACACAGGCTGAGGATACTGTGATCTCCAACAGCACTGATAGCTTTTTGTTTACTTTGTGGCAAAAGCACCCCGACATGGATTTCACCTTTTTTAGTGGAGTTATTAAGGAAATTATTCAATGTTTCATAGAGGATGCAAAGGTAGCTTCAGCGCTAGGAGCAGACATTGGTGGTGAAGGTCCTATTGGTTGGGGTGACACTTTGATTGAGGGTAGTTCACTAGTCAAAGAAAGAGCCAGGGTGGGGTTTGACGAATAGATGAGAGAGAACTTGCCTGCACCCCTTACTGACTCTTTAACTCATCAGGATCCACCTGGCCCTCTAACCTCTTCATAAATTGTGGCACTACACACTTGCCTTGTACCTTTTTTTTATTTTTAACACTTTAGATGTATTCAGACTAGACAATTGTCTTTAATGACTATTATTATTTTTGTAATAAACTAGTATGAGCTACTTATTCTGAGATGCATCTGCTTAAATCCACTATTCATTCTGGTTGATTAACTTTCTAGGCTTTTTCCAAGTCAAAATATTTGAGTACTTTGTTAACAAATCGTGGCTTCAAGCATGAATGCTAAATTAGTAGGCAGTGACTTTTATGGCTCTCAAGATAGCTAGTCGAATCAGTAGCTTGAATGCAATTTAAATGGGTTTAGGTTGAATTTATTTGGAGATTAGTTTGCCTTAAGAGTACCATTCTAAAAATTTGTCACATAGATAGGATAACTTTGGGCATGTTCATTAAGATTTGAATAATGGTACAAAATTACAAAGCTGAGCTAGAACTTATTGATAATATGGCTGAAGGTGCTCGTCGCTCCAGGCTCGAGGGATTTCAACGCCATTTACATTTATCAAGCAATAAGCTTCGTTTCCCAAATTCTCCTTTATTATGAATGGACCTTCCTAGTTTGGTCCAAGCTTCCATCAATAGCGTTGCAAGCACCTAGCAAAATGAGGTGCAACACAAGATTCACTACCCCATAGCTTTTAGCTTAGAGATTTCGGTTATAATGTCTCACAAATTGCTACTGATAGGTCGTGATCCTGAGGCTGACTATATCCCTTAGTCCATTGAGAAGGTCAAGATTTATGGTGAGCTGTTGGTTATTATCCTCTGTATTGAAAGTAGCCCTTCAGCATGAAGTTACTTCAAATCTTCTGTATCATAACTTAAAACCCATAAACCATTGAGAAGGGAGTCTCTCCTATGGTGTTGCAAGTTGTGGTTATGAAAGCCTAGAGTACTTATGGCAACTCATCTACCAATGCTCGCTTCCTGGCCTCTAGTTTTGTCCTTAAGATTTGTTTGATGATCTTGTTAATAGCTTTGACTTGCCAATTGGCCTGAGGATGATTTACTAATGAGAAACTCTTTACAATCCCAAGGCCATTATAAAACTTGATAAACTACTCACTATTGAATTAGCTCTCATTGTTTGTTATAATTTATTAAGGAATCCTAAACTTGCAAATGATGTTATTCTAGATGAATTTCTTGATTTTTAAAATGGAGATTTTAGCCAATTCTTTCACCTTTGCCCACTTCATGAAGAAGTCAACAACCACTACTGCATATTTGTAACTCCCACGACCTTTGAGGAGAGGCCCAATCAAATCAGTTCCCCATATTACAAACGGCTAAAAGCTGACCATTTGGTGAAGGTAGCACAGAGGAGCTCACAGAACCTTAGCAAACTGTTGGCATTTATCACATCATCTAACAAGGTTGATTACATCCTATTTCATGGTTGGCTAGTAGAACCTCTATAGAAATGCTTTTTGTGCCAGAGATAGCCCTCCAGCATGGTTTCCATAATGACTGTTATGGATTTCCTATAGGATAGTGCCACAATTAGGGCCATCAATGCATCTAAGGAGTAGAGCTGAAAAGCTCCTTCAATAAAGCATGTCATTGATGATATAGTATCTAGCAGCTCAAGCTCGCATAGAGTGCACTTCCAACTTGTCATATGGTAGCTTGCCGTCTCATAAATATTTCAAGATCAGGCTCATCCATGAGCTTTACACCACTACAGTTGTCCTCACAATGTCTTTTTGTTCAATGCTTGGTGATGAAAGAGTTTTCACCGAGATTGTACTTGAGAAGTTTGCATCCTTGGTTGTGGCCAAGAGAGCTAGTCCATCTGCATGTGTGTTTTGAGCTTGTGGGACATGACTAATCTCATACTTCTAGTAATTGTTAAGTAATTCTTGAACCTTCTAGAGGTAGATATTCATCTTTGATCCCTTTGCTTGATAGTCACCCTTTATATGACAGATTATAAGTTGAGAATCGCTAAATATCCTTAAGTTTTCAACTCCTACCTCTCTTACCAAGTGAAGTCCTGCAAGCAGTGCTTTGTATTTTGCTTCGTTGTTGGTAGATGAAAATCCAAATCTTAGTGCATAGAGGATTTTGTGTCCCTTTTGTTTGATTAAAAGTAATTTTGCCCCTACCCTTTGCTAACATGAGGACCCGTTTACTTAAAGTTCCAACCATAGACCTTCTGAAGTCTCCGCTACATTCTCAATAGGTTTGGTAAATTTCATAATAAGGTTTGCTAAGGCCAGCCCCTTAATCGCTGAGCTTAATCTATAATGGATGTCGAATCTGGGCTAGCTCAATGGCCCACTTAAGTAGGTGACCTGAAGTGTTACTTTTTGCAAAGTCTACCTTAATGGGTGTTGTGTGATGTTTTATCACTCAATATTATGCAAGTGCATGTGGTTAACAAGTAATATAGAGTAAGTGAGTATCGTTTCCATAAGGATTGAGTTTCTTGCAACTTAAACATAAAAATCCAAGGAAGTAAACAATAATTTCTTGAGCTAATTAAGATGATAAATAGAGCAAAATGACAAAGCTAAACTATACTACTGGTAAATCAAGAAAAGAGTTACTGAATGTCTAAGAATTAAGGATTAATATGTGAATTGGCTAGTTGAGAATAATAAATCTCTTTAACATGCAATTTCTGCCCAACTGCTATAGTAATGTTGTAGCAAATTTCCCAGTAAACCAAAACTCATGAAAGCACATGTGAATTTTCCAATTCTAACATATTTAAAGCTCTTAGATTAGATTAAACATATTCCAATGCTAATCTAGATTTTAGAGCACAATTTCCAGCACTAGCTCCTTATGGTTTTGCAAGGTGAACAATATATTCCTATATCATTTACAAATCAATAGCATATAACAATTGAACTTGCATCATTCAAGCTATGTCTAATAACCTTTATCTTTCCAGATTTGAAGTTATTTCTTTATCTCATCATTAATGGCCAGTCAATAATGAGAAAAGTCATTTAATACACTTGAAATGAAAAGGGAAAATTCACTCAGGATTACAAATAACAATCTAGGATTTCATTGCAAAATTAAAGTTGAACATCAATCCCAACTAAAATAAATTTAGCTCATGTTCAAATTTGTAACAACTCTTAAATACAAAGCATTCATTGTCACCAAAATTAGAAATAACAAGAGAAAAGGAAGAAAAAGAAGGAAGAATGGCAAATTTGCTGGTGTCTGCACCCTCCTCTGCTTCCACTATTGGATTGCAGAAGTTCCTTGCTATTTCTAGTTTTTAGTTGCTATCTCATGTTCTCTCCCTTCCTCTCTAGTTTTTCAGCCCCCAAAAATGGTAGAATATAATGCTTTTTATGTGCTTGCTGTTGCTCACTCTAAATCTCATTTTTACAGCACCAAAAATGAGAAAAAAAACCACTCAACTCCCTTGCTGATGTGTACCTTTCTGCTGGTCCAAGGTTTAGAGCATCCAAAATGGGCTAAATGTTTCCAAAATTCCGTTGCTAATGTGTTCCCTTACTGCTTGCACTGGGGTGGCATTTTTAGGCACCAAAAATGGGCTAAATGTATTATCTCATGTATAAGCCCTTGCTGGCCCTTTTAATCAGGTTTTTACAGTACCAAAAATGGGCAAAATACTCTTCAGCTCCCTTAGTTGATGTGAACACTTTGCTACCCCTTGTAAATAAGATTTTTAGCCTCCAAAAATAAAGCTGGTCCCCACTCCAAATAAAATTACTGCATGGTAAAAAAAATGCAATGATGTCTCCTCTTTTTAACAACTAGTTCCTCTCTTTAATTCCAGTATTTTTTTTGACTTTTTCCAGCCACAATTAGGATTTAATCATCTACAATCAAACATCATCAATTTAATTCAATTCCTCCATTCACAAATCCAAAAATTTCACAAATAAAACAATGAAACCACTTTAGACAAAATAACAAAAATAACTAATAATAAAGGTTGTTTTATAAAAATCACTATTATACTTCAACAATTTAAGTCTAGAAGCCATCAAGATAACTCTATTTTTATAGAGTTATCACACCCCCAAACTTAAACCATTACTCATCCCCGAGTGATGATACAAAAGATAAAATCACATTCGAAAAAAGAAACAAAAAACACTCTAAAAGACATTGCTTCTATTTTTGTTGATAGCATGATTGACTCTCAACCTTTAGAGTTGCTCTTAAATCCTTAGCTAATGTTCAAGATCAACATTCATCCCTCCTTAGCTTAGTTCATCATGAATCTGCCATCAAACTTAAATTTTTCCCAAATGTTTGTGCACATGAATTAAGGCTAGAAACTCCCTATTCATTGAACCTCATCACTAATTTCAAAGACTAGCTTATTAAACCCCTTTCAGTTTCTACATGGATTCCGAGCCCCTAGGACTCACAAAGGATTTCAAGCTAATCATAAATTGGGCCATTAAAGAATGGGAGAAGGCTAAGCTTATTTTGCATTTCCTTTCTAGAAACCACATTTTTTTTCAATTTTTTCTCTTTTTTTTCTATATGTGCATGCTCATCACATCACTCTTGCCATTTTATGCAAATGCCAACATTTGTGATAATGACACCAGTTACTCAACAAGGCCATGATTTAGAGCTGCTATAGCATACTCATATGCTCTTGCCTTTTTATGTGAGTGTCAACATTTGTGATGAAGACACCGGGTTTAGAATTTTAGCTCTTGCTATAGCATACTCATGCCTTGAATTGCCATTTGCCACAGAAGCACACATGGGGCACATGCATACTCCTGGTTACTAAGCAACTCAAAGTAGAGGAGTAGATCACAATTTCAGCACACATTTCTTCCACCAATTTTTTTTTACTCCCTCTAACTTCCTCCAAACTTGAGCCTTGGTCAAACTATTTACCTCAGCTCCTCCCAGCTTCTTGGTTCACTAGTTGTAACCTTAAAGAGTCCTCTAAGCTAGCTTTCAAAATCATAGGTCTCTAAAAGGTGTTTAGACAATGGAGGAAAAATTTTTACTTAAGGGCAAACTCGTAAGAAGCCTTCTTTCAAGTTATTCATGCTAATTTATTCCAAAAGCTAAGGACTTTTAAATAGCTACATTATCATAAGGTTTCTTAAATTAACTACACACTCAGCAAAATCAGAATAACATAATCAACACTCAAACATCAGCACAAGCACCAAACCAAGCATAACAAAATTATCAAACACCAAAATAATCAAAACACATACATAAAACTAAATAGAATAGAACATAATAGACAAACACATAACATGCAACATTCTAACACCAAGCATAAAATGCTAGCACAAGCAAACTAATTAACTAAGACATACCAAACCAAAGACTAACAAC
>JANHAO010010389.1:0-17694 GCA_026873985.1 Saraca asoca
TGGCTAATAACCTTTACTTCAGTTGCATATTCCTTTATCCCTTGTTGAGACCCACTTGATACTCTCTTGATAGCAACATAGGAGTCTAAGTCTCGTATAAAACCTCGATAAACAACACCAAAACCACCTTGTCCCAGCTTCTCCTCCTCTGCAAAGTTATTTGTTGCCCTCATCAATTCATTGTAGGAAAACTTCTTGGGCCCAGTTCCCCTTTCAAATTCATCATCCATTGTCAAATCAGAAACGAAATGCTCTTCATTGGTGCTTGCGCTCCTCTTCCATTTCAGAAACCAGGCTGATCCTATGAAACAGATAAAAAAACTTAGCCCAGTTCCTAGCCCCACCCACAGCCCTATCTTGCTTCTCTTTTCAGGAGGAGGAGGGTTTCCTGGAATCGGTACAGCAACCGGTGAATCGACAATTGTGGGTGTTGGACTTGCTGCATTATCCTCAATTTGTAAACTTGAGTGCAAAGACCATGATTTCAGAGTATGCAACTCAAAAAGCTCTCCTGTTGCTGCAGAGAAGCCAACCATAACCCACTCTGGTAAGTAGTGCCTTAAATCTAATTGATGAGAGAGGTGCTGCTTGATTGGTGAATCATTGCTGTATCCCCTGAAAGTAACGCGAAGAATGTGTGCTGTAGAATTGTAAGCAATTTTTGCAGAATAATCTTTATTTGGATCTAAAATATCAGCATACCATATCTCAGATGTGTTAGATATGACAGAGTTGATGTTTATACCCACATGTGTACCAACGTCGCCAATCGGATCAACCCCTGGATTGTGGAAGGTGTCAAACTCCACTGCCACAAATATATACTCACTTGAGTTATATATTGGGTCCTTATTATTGCTAGGAGGAAGGAAAATGCCAAGGCCATCTCCAAATGTTAGATTTCTCAGAAATGGGAGATTTGGTTGTGCAAGGAAGAATGCCATCCCATCTGCATAAAGTTCCCCTTGAGCAAAGATATTAAAAGAGAATTCCGTGGTGAAGTCCGACAGACTCCCTGAGCTCTTGTCCCAGAGGCGCATTAGTTTGGAATTTGTTACTCGTCCAACGCTCTGATTTGAGTTCTTGCCTTGTTCCGCAACAGTGAGTTGGATATATGATTGTGCATTAATGAAAGCATCCCCTTCTGCTGTCAGATTCACTACAGTAGCATTAAACGTACTGTAATCAAAGGATAGCTGAGCAACAGGAGTGATCATTATCATCAAAAGGAAAAGGATAGTTGTCATTGAAGCAGAAGAGAGGCTTGGGGCTTGAAGTAGATGAATATTATAGTTCACAGCCATGGCTAGATGATATTTAGGAGTTTTTGTCAGTTGGAATGAAAAAGAGCAAGCAAGCCATGTCTTCTTCTAAACTTTATTTTTGCTGCCTGATAATTTAGAGACAAGCCTCTGCGAGTGGTTCCCTTTATGCCATTAAGATGTTTTATCAAATGCCAGTCGGCAATTGGTACCATTCACATATATTTGGTTATTAATTTAAAACCATTATTATACACAGGAAAAAACCAATTAAAATGGGGAAACAATGATTTATAAATTACAATAAATCTATTGTTAAAAATAAACTTCAATAGCACGTACTGCCGATGACATGCGGCTCGGATCTTTCACCATGGCCCACCAAAATGGGTCCTATTAAAATAGAGAATCCTGATTGGGTCATGGTGCTTTCAAAGTATTGCTGTAATTTTTTATTAAAAATAAATAAAAAAGATTTATAGGGACTCATGAATTTATCTATCTTATTAAATAAGATGAGCTACAATGTACAAAAAAACCTTTGATTCCAACAATCTTATAGAATTACCTTAAGATGATAGAAATAGTCGCAAAATATGCCTAGAATTAGTAACCAAATTAACATTACAAAGAATAAAATAGAAGACTTGTTCACTCCTTTTCTTGTACAATAAATACTCGAGTATAGCCTTTGAATTAAGAGTCATTAGAATAATTGAGTGTGTATTTTTTTCAAATTATAGTTCACCTTACTTATATAGTAGCATCAGTTACATTATCCAAAAAATATATCTTTTGGTTGCCCAATGGTTACATACTAAAAAGTCATAATCACAGTACTTAATTTCATCACTATCTTATAATAATGAAGTGTAATTAAGCTTAAAAACCATACATGATAAATCAAAAGTTTTTTCTCTTATTCTTCTTTAATAGTTATGAGAGATGAACAAATGTTTAATTTCTAATAATAAGCCATATAAATTTCCCACTATTGATGTGGTTAATTTCCACCTTATTATTAGTAAATTAAACATAATCACATATGTAGAGGGATTGAAAAGACACACTTTTTCTTCCTCCACATATTCAACCCATCTTAATGGAAAATAGGCTTAAATTATCTTAAGGAATAAACCAAAAGACACATCTTTATCATCCCTTAATAATTCTGGCATAAATGAAAAACAATGCATGTTGAAATTTAGAAAGCCTTTTCTTTCTTATTCCATATAACTATCATGTGAATTGAGGTTGCATTATAAGATTTGTTGATCACTAATTATATTAGACCAATATTGATGACAAGGTTCACAAAGAAAATACCACTTAGGTGCCATTACCTAGTAGCTTCACCAATAACTAAATATATCAAGTGTAATCTTGTGTGCACATTTGGATATTTGTACTCACTAGCTCAAATATTTCAGTAGCTCCCACTTGCACTAGATGAAGCTTGTAACCACTTCAATCAAATGAAATAACCCAAACAAAAAAATAACAAGACTAAACTCATTCACTCTATGCATATTTGCAATAAGGGCGTGTGAACCTAGGCACAAAAATGAAACCATCTTACCATGCAACTATTAAATATACATGGGACACTTTTCCTCAACCTAAATATGACTACATGTCTTAAGTTGATAAGATCATAAGATAACCCACAAGTTATCATGATAACCCTTAAGTTATAAAGCCAATGATCCTATGAACTTAATCGCACCTATGATACCCCAAAATCTAGTTGATACATATTAATTTGGCTATCTTTAATCCCTTTGTTGAGTAGAAACACATCTTTAACTCATAAAACATATCAAATAGCAAGTGAACTCTTCCTTCAAAATCATATAACACTTGATCTTATTAGATAAAGTAATATGGTGCCTTATCAAGTACAAATGACAAGATCTTTGTATCTATATATCACTAGATTTTTCCTTCTACACCATTATCTAATAACTCGAAACCATGCATCTATCCAATTAAGTTCCCTCAAGTTGAATTGTTATAGCCATCTCGGTCCCCTATCAAAGTAGATACTCTAATTTCAAGCTATCAAATAACAAACCATAGTTATTAAAAGTATCAAGGTGACCAAAACACATTTGATCACAGAGAAAAACTCACACATTTGAAGACAAGGATCACTTCAAGTTATCTTCTATCTTGTTATTTATACACACGTGATAAGCACACATGCTATGGTATAGGTTCCCACATAAATGATTTACCCATAAAGTGAGTTTTTATCTCTCACTTTAATCATTTAACATGAGATTCACCTAAAACTTCTACATGAACAAATCAAGAGAAAAACTTCATCTCTCACTAGAGAAAAAACAAGTTTTTATGCACGTATGTCAACAAATGCCATACAAGACAAGTTAATTAGCCTCATGACTAACATGAATTCATCACATAGAAGAATTCACACCTGATCACATAAGTTAACATGTATTCATGATCATACATGTTTGGTAAATCTAATACTACCTAATCCTGAATAAAGCAACAATAATGCTAATTCAGGGTGACTATAAGCAACTCAAGTTATTACAAGCTAGAAATTATAACTCCTATCAAAATAAGGTGTATTTCCTATTAGATGGCATGTCATCATGATAAGTAGACTATGTTTATTTACTTGAGTAGTCTAATCTTTATTCTTACACAAAAAAAAATAGAGTCAAATTGTTAAGAGAATCTATCCACAACCTATGTTTGACATACCATAATTATTCGTTGTGAAGCAAAAACATGAACATACACAAAAATGAATGAAGAATATTCATCACATTAACACATATGCAATACATTCCTTCAATAAAAAAGGGTACTAAACAAATGACAATGGAAAAAAAATACAAATATGGAATGATAGACTACAGAGTCCTATTGCTTGAACATGCTTGGCAAATAAAGCTGGTGGAATAGGCTTAATCAATGGATTCGCCACCATTTGATCTATAAGCATGTATTCTAAATGTACTTCCTTTTACTTAATTGAGTTTTTTATAAACTTATACTTAATCCTTATATGTTTGGTCTTTCCATGATACTTCAGATCCTTTATATAAGCTAATGTGACTATACTAACACAATAAATGGTGACTGGCTCTTTAAGAGCCCCAATTCCCAAATTTTGAAGGAATAGACCAAACCATAAGGTTTCTTGCATAGCAACCACCCCAGCTACAAACTTGGGCTTGATCATAGATAAAGCCATGCAAGTCTGCTTCTCACTATTCCAAGAGATAATTCCACTATTGAGCAAAAAAGTATAACATGATATAGACTTATACTTATCTCTATCCCTACCCTAATCAGCATCAGTGTACCCTTGTAACCATAAGTTTCCACCTTAGTAACATAACCAATAATCCTAAGTACCCTTAAGGTATCTAAAGACTCATTTAACACACTTACAATGTTGTTGGCCTAGATTAGACAAATAACGAGCTAATAGACCCATTGCTTGGCTAATGTTTGGCCATGTACACTACATGGCATATATTAGACTTCCAACCATATTAATATATGGAATGATTTTCATCTCCTCTTTCTCTTTAAGAGTGCTTGACACATTGACATATCAAGCTTATAGTTGTGGAAAAGGTACTTATTACCTTAGAACTGTGCATGCTAAAATGCTCAAGAATCTTGCCAATGTAAGTTTCTCATGACAATGCCAACAAACTTTTAGACCTATCCCTTAGAATTTTAACTCCAAGGATATAAGCATCCTAACATAAATTCTTCATTTCAAAGGTAGAGGACAACCATTTCTTGGTTGTTTACACTAATTCTAAGTCATTACTAGCCAATAGAATGTCATCCACATAGAGTGGCATTATTGCAAACTTATGCTTTGAATGCACTAAATATACACAATAGTCATCATCTAGCATCTTAACACTAAAATTCAAGACTAACTCATGGAACTTTAAGTACCATTATCTTGAAGCCTACTTGAGACCATAAATAGACTTCTTAACTTTGCAAATTTATGCTCATGGTTTTTTCTAACAAGACCCTCTAGTTGTGCTATATAAATCTTCTCACTCAAATCACCATTGAGAAAAGCAGTATTAACATCCATTTGGTGCAATTCTAAATCAAATTTAGCAACAATGGCTAAAATTAACCTAATAAAATCAAACCTACTATAGGTGAGAAAGTATCTTTGTAATCAATCCCCTCTTCTTGAGTTTATCCCTTGGCAACTAAGCATGCTTTGTACCTTTCTATGTTACCATCTATATTCCTCTTTACTTTGGGAACCTATTTGCTCCTAATTGCCTTTTGGCCTTGAGAAAGATTCACTAATTCCCATTATTGATTAGCATACATTGAATCCAATTCATCACTTATTGGAATTAACAAATTCTCACTATTTAAATGACCAAAAGTGTCATTATAATTGTGTGGCTCATCATCTAGAGATGTGGCCAAGTGAGCCTTATTTTCATTCAAAATCCACCACTTAGGTGGTTTGAATTGCTGAATGGAACGACGAAGAGGAGGGGGCTCAGTAGGGGTGTGCTCACTAGCATCTCCCTCACTATGAGAATTAGAATGCTCTTGTTGAGGTTCAGAAATCTCAATGGGTTGAACCAGCGCATCATCAACATTATGATCATTCTGGGCAACTATATCATCCATAGGTTGATTAGGATTAGGTTCACCACCTTGATCAGGCACTAGTGGTTGCACTAAGCTCCCACTTTAAACAACACCACTTCCAATAGATGGAAACTCATTCTCTAAGAAGATAGCGTCCCTTGACTCAAATTCAACCCTTTTACCCCTTTGCTCCAAATCAATGAACACATACCCATTGGAGTGTTCAGAATAGAGGAGAAAAATACATTTCCTCTTATGTGGCCCGAGTTTACCAAACTCATGATTTAGAGTATGGATATAAGCCACATAGCCCCAAGGCCTAAGATTACTTAAAACAAGCTTTCTAATAGTCCAAAGCTCATAAGGAGTAATGGAGACACATTTGAAAGGCATTCTATTAAGAATATGGATTACCATGCATAAGGCAACTCCCTAAAAGGAGAGATCCAAGTTGGCCTTTACCATCATGGCCCCGTACCATATCAAGCAGAGTTTAGTTTTCCCTTTTTGCCATTTTATTCTATTGAGGTATGCTAAGGATAGTAAGCTATCTTTTTACTTCCTTTTTTTTTCACACAACCTCTTGCATTCATTGGATAAGTACTTACCACTACTATCAGTCCTTAAGGACTTGATAGTTTAGTGCAATTAGTTCTTTACTAAAGATACATAAGATCTAAATTGACTTAACACTTCACTTGTGTATTTCAGAAGATAGATATAAGTATAACGAGTACAATCATCCAAGAATGTCAAAAAATACTTATGACCAAGTCTTGATACCACATTTAAAGGTCCACATGCATCATGATGAATTAATTGCAACGGATAATCACATTGAACACCTTTTCCAAATGATTTACAAGTAGCCTTACTGACAAGACAAAACTCACTAATTAGGAGTGAGGCCTTAGATAATGATCCAAGTAAGCCACTTTTGGCTAACTTTGCATCCTATTTTGGCCAATATGTCCCAACCTTAAATGCTAAACAACTTGATTATTTAACTTCACAATAAGGCAATCACCCAAAGAACTGCTAGCATTAGCAACAATATCTAACATGAAGAAACCATCTTTAAGAAAGAAGTACATAACTTGACAATATTACGAGAAATATCCAATACACCCTTATAAAAATTCAAACTAAAACCAAAATGCATCAAACAAGTTATGAAGGTTAATTTTCTCCTTATTTCAGGAACAAATAAGACATCCAACAATACTAAATGATTTCCATTAGACAAAGGTATTTTGCAAATTCCAATGCCTTCTACTTCAAAACCAGAGTTGTCAACCACAAAATCCTATTTGATTCTAGTACCGAGCTTTTTGTAGGCCACAAACAAGACTTGATCTGAGCTATGTGGTCAGTTGTTGCTGAAATAATAACCTATAAAGAGTCAAATTCAGTCATTAAAAATACATGAGAAAACATGTGCATAAGAAGAAGGCAATATTTGTACCTTAGGATTTTTGCACTCCTTAGCAAAATAACCTTCCAAGCCACAACTAAAACATTTGACTTTTGCTTTGTTTTTTGGCTTATTATGCTTCTCATCAACTTTTGATTTCTTAGTACTAGAATTGGAACCTTCCCTAGAGAACTTTCTCTTTTTCTAACACTTATTCTTCTTTTTCTTTAATGAAAAAGATGCCTCAACAACATATGCTTTAGATGGGCTCTTGATGTTCATCACCTTAGGGTCTAATAAAAAATGCCTAGCAATATCATCAAAGGTCTTAATATCTAAATTATAGTATAAATTGATCTTAATTATGTGCCACTTATCATCAGAAAGGGACCAGATAACTGCTTGCACTTGTTACTCATCAATCAATGTATGTCCAATTCCTTTCAAGCTTGAGATCATGTGAGATATCTCTTGGAGGTTATGGAATAGGTTGTGGTTTGACCTTTTTGAATAATTCTCAAACTTAAGGAATAAGGTCTTTTGTTTCTCTAAAAAAATGCTTCCATACTTGATTTTCATGGCATTCTATATTTCTTTTGCCAAACCAAGCATGGTGAAGTCAACCATTAGATCATTGATCATTGCATTAAACAATGTGACCCAAGCCAAGGTGTTGATAGCAAAATTTGGTCAACCTAAGTCCTAAACCACAAATTATTGAATGAATGTGAAAAGAGAGAAAAAAGAGAGAGAAAGAGGAAGAACAGGGTGACACCAAGAGTTTTTTAATGTGGTTCGGCCAAAGTCTAGTGACCCCTACGTCCATGGCTATTTTTATTACTCTTTGCTAAGTGTATTGTATTTGATGATTAAGTGTGTCATGTACAATGATTTCACTCCCTTATATAATGGTTGGGGAGTCACACTTTGAATGTAATTCAAATACATGAAAAAGTCCTATATTGATTACGATTGCATATTGGATAAGGATTGATGATCATAACTAATTCCCATTTGTTGACATTAGAATTTGGTTCACACGGAGAGTCCTAAACTCCAGCCAATAGAGATGAATTCTTGGACCCTAAACTGTCTTCCAAAGTGTGAGGAATTGTATGGAGAGGAAGAAGAGCTAATTGGAAAGAATGAAGTAGTATTTTAATGTGGTTTGGCTAAATCTAGACGGTACTAAACCCTACGTCCATGGTGGAGCTTCTATTAATATGAGAGAAGATTTTTACAAAGTTTTTGCTTACAAGTTTTCTGGCTTCCTCCCCTCTTCTAATAGTGCATCCCTATTTATAGAGGAAGAAAGAGTTACATACATTAATTACAAGCTACAATTGTGTTACATCAAAAAATAAATTTGAAAGACAAATAAACTCCTACAATTCGGTTGTTACAGGCTTCTTTCTACAGGGTGGGCCCCTTTTATCGATTGTAGATTAGTATACATGTGTTTTATATTACATCCTGCCTCACTTGAGTGAGAAGTATATCCTCTCAAGTGGAGATTCTCAGCTTGGGGTTGTTGTGGCGAATCATTCAGTGAGCCCGATGTTGCCCTTGTTAGCATAGCAAGCTTGAGCAGAGTGGTTAGTTGCTTAGCGAGCTGGTTTTATAAAGACCTCATTATGTCGCTGCCTAGCAATGTACGAGGTGGTTCTCATTGGATGTCCGTAGTGAGCTGGGTAACTTAGCCTCTACTGGGCTCATGCTTGTCTTATTCTTTGAAACCAATTTTCACCTATAGATAAGCCCCCTAACTCTCGGTTCGCTTTATGGACTGGGAGTTACAATTTTTGCTAAGGCTTTTTTGTATTTCCAATCAAAGTCCTTGCTTGACCGGATTGCCATTTCAGAGCTCTTTTTTGTCTTTTCATTCTGCTTTAGGCCATGCTTTCTTTTGTTTATGATTTTTGGCTATTGGAGTGGTACTACCGTTTGCTTTGGGCCGTTAGATTAAGATCAAATAGATGTCTTTTGGATTTTTCAGTGGACTGAGCTAGTCTTTTTATACCCTAAGGGTCTTCTTCATTTTTCTTAAAACAATTCAATGGAGGAGTCTGTCAAGGCCCCTACATTTTTTATGTCTTGACTTTTGGTGAAGCTTACTAAGACATAGATGGCCTGTTATAGAGTATTTGGAGGCATGGATAGCCTGTTGCACATGGCTTCACTGCAAGATCTATCTTGCGGGCTCCTAGGGAGTCTTGTACGAACATTGGATTATCTTTCCTGGCTCCCTTCATAGAATCCAATGTCGCTGGCTAGACCTTTGGTGCCCTTTGAGCGACATTGGGTCTATTCCAGGAGGAATTGCTAGCCAGGTATGGGAAGACTGTAGGAGTGGAGTTGCTAGTCTTCCTACTAGTAGGAGTTTGCCTTCTTGTATAGCTGACTCTTTATTTTCTTGTTGGAATGGTAGTATTAGGCTTTTAGGCTTTGCCGGTGTTTCTATATTTCTTCTTCTGGTGCAATCTTACCTCGTTGAGGCCTTTTAGTGTATGAGCTTTTCTGTGTAGCTTCTGAAAGTTGTAATAGATGCTTCATGCACCACTTGTTTGTACATACATGATAATTTCTAACCAATCGGCCATGCTGTCTGGCCTTCAGCTAGTGATGAACAATAGCCAAGTCACATGTGAGCTACGACTTTCTTGTTCACATGTTAGCTATGGATATTCAATTGCATGAGAGCTGCAATGAGTTTACCTTCGTGTCCTCGTGATGTGGTGGGCTTATTGCTTGCTATTTGACTTAGGTGTATCGATGAAGTAGGTTCTGAGGCTGTCTCATCATCGATTTAGTTTTATTTTTATTTGCGACGTAGGCTCTAAGGCCATCTCACCCTCAGTTTAGTTTTGTTTTCATTTGAATCGTTGTAAGGTAAGCTTTGGGCCGTCTCACCCTCGGATAGGTTTTTGTTTTGGTAGTTCATCACAAGTGGGGTAATGTATGTGTTTTAGCCAATCGGCTATGATTTCGATTAGTTTGATCATAGGGCAATTCTTTTCAAATAGCATTCCACTAAACAACTCATAAAGGGATTTCAAAGTCGTAGTGAAGTTCATGAATATATTACAAGATCAGAATATGGTTCTGATGGAAGGTTCTGGCTCATGAGTTGTAACTCGTTGAGCTTGCTGAGCTCACTGCTCTATTGGCCTTACCACATAGTCTTGTAACTGGCCTCTTCTGATAAGGTCTTCAATGGCATCTCTCAGTGCCCAACACTCTGAGGTCGTATGTCCGGCCTCATTGTGATAAGCATAAAATCTACTCGTATCTCTAGATTTTGGGGAAGCTCTCATTGGCCTGAGCCTCCTAAAGTCTTGATTATGCCTTTCTACAGTAAAAATTTTATCCTATGTATCTGACAGGATGTTGTAGTTTTTGAAGTGACCTCCAGGTCACTGGGGCTTTGCCTTCTTCACGAGTTGAAAAGTGGGGTCATGACAACGACTCTCATCATTCCTCTTTTTGCTTGTAGTGGGACCACTAGCATCCGTTTTTTGCTTAGGTTCCTCTATTCCAAAGGTTTCTTCCCGTATTATTTGTTTGGTAGCTCGCTCAAAGAATTCAGCGAGGTCTCGAGTAAGGGACTTGTAGAGCCTTCTGTATAGCTTTCCATCTTTGTGGAGTCCTGCTGAGATGGCTGTTAAGATGCTTTCCTCCAAAGGGTTTTCCATAGAGTTGGCTTTGTGCCTGAATCTAGCTATATAATCTTTCAGCAATTCATTCTTGCGGTCAAAGATCATTGCAAAATGGCAAGGGGGCATGAGCTACCTCTTTAATGCTTGGTATTGGTCAATGAATTTCCTTTGGCATTCTTCCCAGTTGCTGACACTGTGGGCTGGGAGGTTTCTAAACCATGCCCAAGATATTCCTCCTAATGTGGCCAAAAAGACATGGCATTTCACCAAGGGGCCATTTGTTTGAAGATCCATCTGGATATTGAATGCATCTACGTGGTCGCTCGAGTCACTGTTCCCATTGTACAGTAGAATCGCGAGCACTTTAAGTTTCTGTGGGAGAGGTTGCATCTCGATCACCATAAAAAATGGTGAGCTTTCCTCATAGCGAGGTTAATTACTTTGTGGCCGTGGGCATTCTTCTAGCCATTCAAGCCCTTGGAGGACTTCCTCCATTATTCGATTCCGTATTTCAGGCTGAGGGGTGGAGCTTTTTGCTCATTGTAAGCCCCTCAGTTATTGACCATCATGATTTTCATGAGTTTCTTTCTGAGCTTCTCTATGGAGCTATTGGAGTTGTGTCATGATTTCTTTCTATCTTTGTGCACTCTAAGCTTGTGCCTGTGCCTATGCTTTAACAGTTTTAGCCAACTCTCTTACCGTATTTTTGAGTGCTGGTTGAGGCTGGCCAGATGTTTATGCCTCTTCAGTTCTAGGGACAGTAGTAGAATGCTGGTGAGCCCTCGCGATGGGAGCGTCCACTGGTTAAAAAATTGAAGTGGTTGAACTTTAAGTAATTCTTCCTCTCACCATCGTTGAGCTACAGTGAATATTTCAGAGAGCAGATGGGTTCCCACAAACGGTGCCAAAAATATTGACATTGGAATTTAGTTCGCACAGAGAGTCCCAAACTCCAACCAACGAAGATAAATTCTTGTACCCTAAACTATTTTTTTAAGTGCAAGGAATTGTATGGAGAGGAAGAAGAGCTAACTGGAGAGAGTGAAGCAGTATTTTAATGTGGTTCAGCTAAATTCGGGCAGTACCGAATCCTATGTCCACGGTGGAGCTTTTATTAATATGAGTGAAGATTTTTACAGAGTTTTTGCTTATAAGTTTTCTGGCTTCCTCCCCTCTTCTAATAGTGTATCCCTAATTATAGAGGAAGAAAGAGTTACATATATTAATTGCAAGCTACAGTTGTGTTATATTAAAAAATAAATGTGAAAGACAAATAAACTCCTTCAATTTGGCTATTACAGGCTTCTTTCTATGGGGTGGGCCCCTCTTGTCAGTTGTAGACTAGCATACGTGTGTTTTATATTACATCCCACCTCACTTGAGAGAGATGTTTTTCTTCTCGAGCGGAGATTCTTGGCTCGGGGTTGCTATGGCGAATCATTCAACGAGCTCAGTGTTGTCCTTGTTAGCATAATGAGCTCAAGCAGAGTGGTTAACTGCTTAGCAAGTTGGTTTTATGAAGACCTCGTTATGTCGCTACCTAGCGATATGTTAGGTGGTTCTCGCTGGGTGTACTCAATGAGCTGGGTAACTTAGCCTCTGCCGAGCTCGTGCTTGTCTCATTCTTTGAAACCAGTTTTCACCTATAACACCATTAAAATAGGAAACTAAATAGATTTCTCTGGATTGTGTGCTTCGATTTATGAGCTGAGCCTTACTCTCAATGACCTAAGATTGCTACTTCATCCCATATTAACTTGTGACCTAAGCTCACATTAAGCAGCCTAATGTCTTGGTCCAGCGGTCTCAATCTTGGTTAAGTTAGGCCTTCATCAATTGGTTTTGTCCATTGGGCTTTTACTAGCCCTTTTTGGCATAGTACTAAAAATTACTCATAGCATTAGTCCCGTAGCTCTTAATGCATTATATGGACTGAGAGTTGTAGTTTGTTGGTAAAAGCTTGATCTGCCATACTATCATTTAGACTTTGTAATTCTGAGTTTCATCTCTTAAATGTTCATATATACATTTACCGCTATGAATAAGATTTTTGATGAGTTAAATGATCAGTAGGTCCCATAAATGCGATGACAAGTAGTAGGTCGTGTGAGTGTACTTTAGTGACCAATTTGGTTGCCTACTAAGTCACACTTCAATTGGAAATTTGGTTGCCCAAGTAAGTCATGTTTCGACTGGCAATCTAGTTACCCGAGGAGGTCGAATTTTCAACAATCTTATGGCTCAATAGGTTGCACCATAGTGATCTTGTTGCTCAATAGATCACGCTGTAGCAATCTTGTTGCTTAGACAAGTGCTAGCAATCTTTTTGCTTAGACAGGTGCGGTCAATCTTGTTACTCAGGCAGGTGCAAGTGCCAGAAAGGGTGGCGATCTTATACCACAAAGGTTAGTGATCTTGTGCCAAGAAGAGTGATGATTTTGTACCACAAAGGGTTGGCGATCTTGTGCCAAAAAAGAGGTGGTGATCTTATGCCAAAAAAGATGGCAACCTTATGCCATAAAGGGTGGCGATTTTGTGTTGCAAAGGTTAGCGATCTTATGCCAAGAAAGGTGGTGACCTTGTGCCACAAAGGGCAACAATCTTATGCTACAAAGGTTAGCAATCTTATGCCAAGAAAGGTGGCGATCTTTTGCTAAGAATGGTGACAATCTTGTGTCACAAAGGTTAGCAATCTTGTGCCACAAGGGTTGGTATTCTTGTGCCAAGAATGGTGGCAATCTTATGCTAAGAAGGGTAGCAATCTTGTGCCAAGAAGGGTGGCGATCTCATGCCATAAAGGTTGGTGATCTTGTATGATACTTTGCTTGAAAATTTATTCAAAGATTAGTATAGAAATTCAGAATGCTTGAATTATATTACAAAATTAGAAAATGGTCCTCTTTGTAGATGCCTGCTCTTGATTAGGATCCCGTTGGAGTTGTTGAGGTCGTTATCCCTGAAGGTTGCACCATATAGTCTCATAAGTGACCTTTGTTGATAAGGCCTTCCATTGTATCCTTAAGTGCCTAGCACTCTAAAGTATTGTGCCTAACCTCATTATGATAGGCATAACACTTGTTTGTGTTGTTCCTAAGCTTGTTGGGAGTTTTTAAGGGTTGAGGCTTCCCGAAGTCCTCACTGTTTCTCTATATTGCAAAGATCCTATCTAGAGTATCTGATAGGATGCTTTAGCTATCATGGTGACCTTGATGCTAAGGCCACTCACTCTTGGCTTTCTCTATAGGCTGATTATTAGAGCTAACCTTCTGACTATCCTTACCATTCCAGTCATTGCTCTTTTTTTTGGGACTCTTCCCCTTATCATTCTGATTGGATTTCCTTAGACCAAAAATCTCCTCCCACCTGATCTATTTGGTAGTTCATTTATAGAATTCAACTAAATCTCTCACTAGGAAATTGTATATGTTTTTATATAGCTTTCTATCTTTGTAAAGTCCCATAGAGATCACTTTCAAAATGCTCTCATCTAAGGGGTTCTCCATGATATTGACCTTTTGCCTAAACTAGAAGATGTAGTTTTTCAATGATTCATTTTCCCACTGAAAAACCATTGTGAGGTGGCAAGATGGTGTGAGCTGCCTCCTCAGTGTCTTATATTGGTAGATGAATCTCCTTTGGCATTCTTCCTCCCCTAAAGTGGTTGGGAAGACACGACACTTAACCAAAGGATTATTCGTTTGAAGATCCATTTGTACATTGAATGCATCTAGGTAATCGTATGGGTCACTCTCCCCATTGTATTACAGGATAAAGGGACCTTTAAACCTACAAGGGGAGGCTTTATCTCAATCTCCCTAGTGAATAGGGTCTTTTTCACACAACAATCTCGGTGATTCTAAGCTCGAGGGCGTTATTCTAACTGCTCTACCCTTTGAAGCAACTCCTTTACCATATGGTCCTCAACCTCAAACTATTGGCTAGAAGATGGTTAGCTTTTTTTCTTGTCATGGAGGTGATGATCTAAGGTTTTATGCTTTCTTTTCTCATGGCGGTGAGTTTTGATTTGAGACATGTCTCCAATTGGTCCTGTTTGAGCCTTCAACTCGACATGAACTCCCATGTCATTGATGATTTCCTTCATTGTCCTCACAACCTTGATGGACCTCTGACCTTGGTTGTGAGTTAGTAGAGCAAGCTAAATGAGTGTGATGAAATGCTTATCTAGTTGGCCTCTTTTCCTGAGAAGGAGCTAGGGACCACTGGGGGTGTGGGGCCGCACACCGACATGCCCCCAGTGGCCCCACACCAACCTTGATGGACCTCTGAACTTGGTTGTAAGTTGTTATGCCATGCTCATATTTCATCAATAATAGCAGGTTGGTGTGGGGCTGCTGGGGGCATGTCGGTGGCAACATCTGTGGTGGGGGCAACGGAAGTGCCTACTCCAAGGAGAGCTGGATCCCCCTATTGTTCCATATAACCATTTGGCTGGTCAACTGTAGGATCTGAATTTTTGGTGGTTCTTCCTCTAGCCATTAGAAAATCGGGGAGAATATAGTTTAGGGCCCTTCTTCTAGCACTAAAATGTTGACAATAAAATTCGATCAACCTAAGTCCTAAACCCCAAATTGTAGAATGAATGTGGAGGAAGAGAAAAAGAGGAAGAGGAAGAATAAGGTGACACCAGGAGTTTTTTAATGTGGTTTGGCCAAAGTCCAACGACCCTTATGTGCACAATTTTTTTTATTACTCTTTGGTGAGTGTATTGTATTTGATGATTGAGTATGTTATGTATAATGATTTCATCCCCTTAGATAATGGTTGGGGAGTTATAGTTTGAATGTAATTCAAATACTTGAAAAGAATCCTAAATTGATTATGATTACATATTAGATAAGGATTGATGATTACAACTAATTCCTATTAAAATAGGAAATTGAATAGATTTCTTTGGATTACATGCTTCAATTTGCAAGCTGAGCCTTGCTCTCAATGACTTGAGATTGCTACTTTGTCCCATATTGACTAGTGACCTAAGCTTGCATTTAGTGACCTGATGTCTTAGTCCAGTAGCCTCAATCCTGGTTGAGTTAGGCCTTCATCATCTAGTCTTGCCCGTTAGGCCTTTACCAACCCCTTTTTGTAGAATGTCAAAAATTACCCACAACACATGGTATCTTTTCTTTTTAGAGTCTTATACTTGATTTTATCCACATTCAATGCTTCTAGAGCTAACTCCAAAAGTGTAGTGGATATCATTTCGAATGTGTTATGTTTAGTGAGCAAGAATTGAATCTTTGCTGTATAAAGGATAATTATCCCTATCAAGCTTTAGATCTTTGCTTAGCTTTATTATAACGCCTTTGATGGTAGTAGCCATTCTATCTTTCCAATTTTATACCCATTAGCATATTCATTTTCACCACAAGATGTAAATCACATGAATTGATTAAAAAAAATTGATCTATGATTAAATAAACCAAAGATAAGCATTCTTGTTCTATAATCGAATCAATTTAACTATAAATTTTATTATTCCAAATAGGATCATCTATTTTATGCCTTAAAACAATTTAGTTACAAGGAATTACTTTGCAAGCTTAAAATATAACTAAATTTTTTCCCACTTATGAATAAAAAAAATTTTAGCATACAAGTCCATGGACTTGTTAATTTCATGCCAATCATGAAAATCACATAAGAAGAAAAATTCAAGATACTATTTCACATGCCAAATACTATGTTCTACACATATGAACTTGTTTCTACAACCAAATGCTCTTAGACCAATGTTATGATTTTTATTTATTTTTTATTAAAAAGAAATAGAAACAATCTATAGAGATTCATGAACTCACATGCTTTCCAAGCAAGGTGAGCTACAATGCATGGAAGATCTTTGTTTCAAACAATCTTGTAGAACAGTCCTAGGAGATAGAAATAGCCTCAAAACATGCCTGGGATTAACAACCAATTTAACACTTTGAAGAGTAAAATGGAAGACTTGTTCACTCCCTTTCTTGCAGAATAGAAACTTGAGTATAGCCTATGAGTCAAAAGCCAATAGAATAACTGCGTGTATTTTTTTTCAAACTATGATTCACCTCACTTATATAGTAACATTAGTTACGTTAGCCAAAAAAACATGTTTTTTAGTTGTCCAATGGTCACATACCCAAAAGTTATAGTCATAACACTTAATTCCATTATTATCCCATAATAATAAAGTGTAATTAAGTTTAAAAACCATAATGAGGAATCAAGAGTTTTTTTCTCTTATTCTTCCTCTCTTCCTCAATGATTATGAGAGATGAACACATGTTTAATTTCTAATAATAAGCCCCATAAATTTCCCACTATTGATATGATTCATTTCTACCTTATTATTAGTAAAGCTTTGACGATGGAAGTTAGTAAGACCAAATCCTGTCAACTAGAAAAGTTCTTGAAACCCCAAACTGCAATTTGGTAGATGTGTGGGACAGGGATGAAGAGAAAGGGAGATGAGGGGAAGAACAGGGAGAAATGGCATCGGGAGTTTTTGACGTGGCTCAGCCAAAGTTGGTTATCAACACCTACGTCCATGGTAGTGTATTGCTAAGAATGTGTTTATAGAGTATTTGTGTTCCTACAAGGATTCTTTTTGTTTGAGATTGGTCTCCCCTTGTACAATAATCTGTTAGTCTGGATGGGTGCCCTAGGCCAATTTGATTGGGCCCTATCGCATCCATGACTATACATTCTGTGGATTTGGATATAAAGGTTGTATATT
>JANHAO010010390.1:0-17682 GCA_026873985.1 Saraca asoca
TGGTGACATGAATTAATTTGAATGAGCATTGGTTATTCTAATTAATGTATTAATATTATTAACAATATTATCCTCTAATTTTAGCAACTTACCATTTTTTTTATTCAATTTCTAGCTTATAATATTTTTCTTAAATGATAACACCTTTACCAACTTTTAGACTAAATTTAATAAAACATGTGTAATAAAGAACACTCTTTTTTGTTACAAAGCCAGCAAAAAGCAAAAGAGAAAAAAAAACTAAGAAGCAATAATAGAAAGGAGAGGCATACCCTTCATATCATACATAAACCTCTCAAAACAACAAGTAGGAGGAGAATTAAAGAATTGAAAAGGATCTTCAATAAGATTCAGAGAGTGTGCCATATTGGTGTGAAAATTTGTAACATGATTAGCTTCTTGTGTTGACGGTAGAATTTGATTCATGCGGAAAGCCCAAACTCTAGTCAACGGAGATGAATTCTTCTAACCCAAGGCTATCTTCTAAAGCATAAGTGTGAGGGGAGAGGAAGAAAGATGGAATAGGACAATGTTTTAATGTGGTTCGACTAAATTTAGGCTGTACCGGACCCTACGTCCATGGTGAAATTTTTTTATTGTCTTGAAGAAGTGTTTAGAGAGTTTTTGTGTGTGATTTTTCTCAGGCCTCCCCTCTTTCTCTTCTAACAATGATTTCCTATTTATAGAGGAATGAGGGGTTAAAAGTAATGAATATAAGCTACAGTTCTGTTACATCAAGAAATAAATGTAAAAGATAGAGGAAATCTTGCAATCCGGCTATGGTAGGCTACTTTCTGTAGGGTGGGCCCATCTTATCATCTGCAAGCTAGCATAAGTCTGTCTAGCACTCGACTTTGCTAAGCTCATGGCTAAGCGAGGTGTTTGCCTTCTCGAATAGAGATTCTCAACTCGAGAGTCACTAGTTCACTTAGCAAGCTCGGTGTTACTTCTTAGTGCGGCATGCTCGAGTGAGGCAGTTGGCTACTTGACGAGCTGGACTTCTCATGATCTCGCTCCATCACCCTTTAGTGATGAGCGAGGTGGTGCCCACTGGGTATCTTTGGTGAGTTGAGCTCTCACTGACTTACTTTCCAAGGCTAATTTTTCCTCATAACATAAGCCCCCCCAACTCTCAGTTCGCCTTGCGGATTGGGAATTATAATTTTTCTGAGGCTTTGTCTGTATTCTTAGTCAAAGTCTTTACCTGTCTAAACTATCATTTTAGGTTTTATTTCTATCTTTTCATTTTGCTTCAGACCATGCTTTTTCCTGCTTGCAATTTCCAACCATTGGCATGGCACTCTCATTTGCTTTGGGTCATTTGATTTAGATTAGCCAGATATTTTCTGGATTTTTGGACGGACCAAGCTGATCTTTTTATACCTTGAGGGTCTTCTTCCCTTTTTACAGGAGAGTTTATTCGAGGAGTCTATTGAGCCCCTTACGTTTTTAGTAACTTGGCTTCCAATGAAGCTTTTTGAGGTATGAATGGTCTGTTGCAAAATGTTTAGAGGCACGGATGGCCCATTGCACGCAACCTCCCCACAGGATTCATCTTGCAGGCTCTTAGGGAGTCTTATGTGAGTCTTGGATTATCTCCCCTGGGTCCTTCCATAGAATCCAGCTTTGCCGGTAGGGTTCTTGGTACCTTTTTGAATTACCCACTATTTGGTCCAGGAGGAATCATCAGTTGGGGATAGAAAGACTGCAGGAGCAGAGTTACTAGTCTTCCTGCTAGTAGGAGCTTGTCTCCCGATAGCTGACTCTCTGCTTTCTTGTCAAAATGGTAGTATTAGGCTCTTTGCCTTTTGGCTTCATACTTTGAATCTTCTAATGTAATTTTACCTCATTGGATGAGGCCTTTTTAATGTATGAGCTTTTCTACTTAGCTCTTGAATATTATAAGGGATGCTCTGTGCATCACTATATGTAAATCCCAATAGATTAATGAAACATTTCCCTAACCAATCGACCACGTCTTTAACTCTTTGATTTTTCATGACTTGAATGCCTTCAGCAAGCGAAAACCAGGTCGCATATGAGCTGCGCCTGATGGGAGGTCACATGTGAGCTGCGACCTTCCGGCCGGATGTTAGCTATGAATACTTAGTTGCATGAGAGCTACAACAGATTTATTTTAGCATCTTCATGCTGTGGTGGGCTTGAGGCTCGTTATTGGGTTCAAGTGTGTTATTGAGGTAGGCTTTTAGGTCATCTCACCTCAGATGAGTTTTGTTATCGCGTGGTAGACTCTTAGGCCGTCTCACCTTCAGACAAGTTTTGTTGTCATGAGATAGGCTCTTGGGTCATCTCACCCTCAGTTTTATTTTTGTTAGCTCGTTGCTAGCTGGGTAGCGTTTCTGAGTTTTGGCCAATCGACTATGAATTCGATAGGTTCAACGTAAAGTGGTTCTTTTCAAACAGCGTTTCACTGGATAATTCATACAGAGGTTTCAAAATTGTAGTTAATCTTACGAGAATGTTACATGATTAGAATATGGTTCTGATGGAAGGCTCTGGCTCTTAGTCAGTAACTCGCTGGGTTTGCTGAGCTTGCTGTTCTAGTGGCTTAACCATATAATCTCGTAATCGACCTCTTCTGATGAGGTCTTTTATGGTATCTTTTAGTGCCCAATATTTCAAGGTGGTGTGTTCGACATCGTTGTGATAAGTGCAGAATCTGCTTGGATATCTGGACTTGACGGAAGCTCCCATTGGTCTGGGCTTCCCAAAGTCTTCATTATGCCTTTTCGTGGCAAAGATCCCATCTTGTGTGTTTGATATGATGTTGTAACTTTTGAAGTGACCTCCAGATCACTGAGGCTTTGCCTTCTTTGCGAGTTGAGAGCTGGGTTTAGGGTTGTAGCTCTCATCACCCCTCTTTTTGCTCATAATGTGACCATTGGAGTCCACTTTTTGCTTGGGCTCTTCGATTCCAAAAGTTTCTTCCCATCTTATTTGTTTGGTAGATCGCTTGTAGAATTTGACAAGATCTCGAGTTGGAGATTTATAGAGGCTTTTGTATAGCTTTTTGTCTTTGTGGAGTCCCGCTGAAATTACTGTTAAGATGCTTTCCTCCGAGGGGTTTTCTATGGAGTTGGCTTCATGCTTGAACCTAGTTATATAGTCTTTTAGTGATTTGCCCTTGCACTAAAAGATCATCGTAAGGTGGCAAGGAGGTGCAAGCTACCTTTTCAGTGCCTGGTATTGATCAATGAACTTTCTTTGGCATTCTTCCCAATTATTGACGCTGCGAGCTGGGAGGTTTTGAACTATGCCTGAGGTATTCCTCCTAGTGTGGCTGGGAAAACACAGCATTTCACATGAGGATTAGTTGTTTGGAGGTCCATGTGGATATTGAACACGTCTAAATGGTCGTTCAGGTCGCTATTCCCATCATTCGGCGGGATTGCAGGCACTTTGAGTTTCTATGGGAGGGGCTATATTTCAATTTTCACAGAAAATGGTGAGCTATCCTCGTACCAAGGTTGGCTACTATAAGGTCACGTGCATTCTTCTAGCTATTTTAATCTTTGGAGGACTTCTTTCATTATCTGATCCCCTGTTTCAGGTCAAAGGGTAGAGCTTTCCACTCGTTGCGAGCCTTCTAGTTGCTGATTGTCGCGTTCTTTGTGTGTTTCTTTCCAGGCTTTTTTACGAAGCTGTTGGAGCTGTGCCATAATTTCTTCCTGTCTTTATGCAACTTGGGCTTGTGCTTGTGCCAGTACTTTCACGATTTCAGCCAACTCTTTTACTGTGTCCTCCAATGCTTGCTGAGGTTGATGAGACGTTTGTGTCTATCCCATCCTAAGAGAGTCATTTTGCTTGCGGTGAGCTTCGGTAGTGGGAATGTCTATTGATTGTGCATTTAGAGTGTTTGAACTCCTTGTGGTCCTTCCTCTCACCATTGTAAGGTTGCAAGGAACACTTCAGAAAGTGGATAGGTCCCCACAAACAGTGCCAAAATGTTGACGGTGGAATTTGGTTTGTGCGGAAAGCCCAAACTCCAATCAATGGAGATGAATTCTTTAGACCCAAGGCTGTCTTCTAAAGCATGAGTGTGAGGGGAGAGGAAGAAGGATGAAACAAGATAGTGTTTTAACATGATTCAGCTAAATCCGGGTGGTACTGGACCCTACGTCCACGGCGGAGTTTTTTTTATTATCTTAAAGAAGTCTTTACAGAGTTTCTGTTAGTGATTTTTCTCAGGCCTCCCTTCTTTCTCTTCTAACAATGATTTCCTATTTATAGAGGAAGGAGGGGTTAAAAGTAATGATTACAAGCTACAGTTTTATTACATCAAGAAATAAATGTAAAAGATAGAGAAAATCCCGCAATCCAGTTGTGGCAGGCTACTTTCTATAGGGTGGGCCCCTCTTGTCATCTGCAAGCTAGCATAAGTCTATCTAGCACTCGGCTTTCCTGAGCTCCTGGCTGACCGAGGTGTTTGCCTTCTCGATCAGAGATTCTCAGCTCAGGCGTCGCTATTGTAGTTCACTTAGCGAGCTCAGTGTTACTTCTTAGTGCGGCATGCCCGAGTGGGGTAATTGGCTACTTGATGGGCCAGACTTTTCATGATCTCGCTCCATCACCCTTTCGCAATGAGCAAGGTGGCGCCTGCTGGGTATCTTCGGCGAGCTAAGCTTTCACTGACTTGCTCTCCAAGGTCGATTTTTACCCATAACATCTTGAAAGCAATGAGATATCGTAATATTCCAATCAAAAGCCATATAGAGTTGAATTGAAGCAATGATGGCCTTGCATGGATTATATTCAGTGTAGCCCTTCATGACTAACTCAATAGATAGTGAGGAGTCTAATTGAAATTATACCTAACACCACTCACTTTCTAGTAAACCTCATGCTAAGGAAAAGGCGCTGCAATTCTGCCACTAATACTAAAATATTTCCAAGATACTAGCTAAGACCAGAGGGCTAAAACCAAAGGCATCACATAACACGACACCACATCCAACAGAAGAGTTACACTTCACTAATCTATTAGAATTACACTTTACCCTATGACGATCAAGAAAATTCCATTCAATTGGACTTCTAATCTCAATACTGCACTTGTGTGCCTATGCAAAAAAGAAGAAGCTGAAGATAGTTCCTTAGCTTTAGCAAAAGCCATGAAAATAATTCCATGAATGGGAGTTAAGCTCTCATAAAAAACTAGCATATTCGGTTCATCCAAAAAAGACAATATACAAAACCCAAAAAAAAAAAGTGATCCAATTCATGTCATCCCACCTTCTTAAGTTTTTACAAAAGTTCTATGAAAGCTAATCATGCATTGGATGGTCAAAGAATTTTTACTATGACCTAGGCTTAATTATAGATAGACACAAATTACTAACCTCCTCACATAGGTGCATTACTGATTCACAAACTCTATTATAACAAGGACAAAAATCTAAATTAGTGAGTTTACATAATCTTTGTTGCCTGTCAGTTAAAATTGTTTCCTTTACAACCAACTGAAGAAATATTCTAACACTTTTTAGAGCAAACCACTTCTAGATTTTCTTTAATAAAAGAGAAGAATGACTTGAAAAAGTTGTAGTGATGCTTGCAAAAACATCCATCATGAGAGTGAGTCCATTGAATCTGATCAGGTCCAAGTAGATGATGAGGAGGCATAATATTCCTAATCTTGTTAAGAAGATCATTGAGGATCAAAGTAGATAGTTTTGGAATATTCCAATCACCATCTTGACAAACATAGGAAGCAACTACGTAGTTTGTTTCCATCTTAGGGATAGTCACATTATCAAAGGAATATAGCACATTACACCCTGGAATCCAAGCATTCATCTAGAAACCAACATCTAGGCCATTACAAACATTTTATTTCAAACTTTTTATCACCACATCCTAAACATTACACTTGCCTTGCCACAAATTAGAAGCACCATTTTTCCAATACAAAACTTTTGAAGTCAACTTTTATGTTACTTTGATATCATAATATCCCATCAAAAATCCTATTTAATCTTAAAGGAAAACCAATCTTAGAAAAAGACATTTAAGAAGATAATTATTTCAGTCAACTTTTATAATTTATTTCTTTTGAAGGACATTAATTCTTTTAACTAACATTTCAATCATAGAAAAAATTGGGAGAGCCACAAATATAAAAGGCCAGCAACCTTGTGTAAATTACACAAAATACTACAGTTAAAGGACACTATCACATGCCAAAGTAAAATGTCAGAAAAGGAAAAAAATTAGAAAAAATGAGTCAATGGCTCACTTGAAAAAGGAATCAAATTTAAGCAAATTACATACAACACCATTGCTAGAACACACCACCAATTAATTGAAAGCAAAGGGTAGAAGTGGAAGACAAAAGAAAGAAATGAGTAGGAAAATAAGCAGCTAAAAGGCTGACATTTGGAAAAAAAATAGAAAAAGAAGTAAAATCTTATTTTAATAGTGAGATAATTGGTTTCTCTCAAAATGTCAAAAAATATATAAAGCGATATTAATGATAAATATCATGTAATTTGATTTTAAAAGTAATGATTTATATTGGCTTCTCACTAATTTGATTTATATGAATTTGACTCTTAAAAAAATGGGAAAAGTGCAAAATATATGCCTTAAATTTGGGTGAATGGATTTTATCTCCATCAACTTCGAAAAATTTGAAAATCAAAAGTAACTATAAAAAAACTTGGAATTAAAACTCATCATCTACTTACTTAACAATTTTATTAAATTACATGACTTTTTATAAATTTTTTAAACAAAAATCCAATAATAGTATGCTAGTTTATTACATTATTTTTTGCACATAATTTTTATTATATAATTAATAGAAATAAAATTAGATATATAAAATTTTAATTAAATACTTGAAAATGAGTTACAAAATTATGTGCAAAAATGATGTAGTAAATCATTATATTGTTATAGAAGTAAATCAAAGAAGCAAGAAAATATTAGAGAAATAAATCAAGTGAATAATATGTAGTTAAGGGTGGAATTTTTTTTATTCACAATTGCCAAAAATGCTTTTTAGAACCCACCATTTATAAGGAACAAAATTCATATGCTACACTTGCTTAATAATATAGTAAAAGAATCATAAAAGTGAATAAATCATATAACTGTAACTTACACAAGCTAAAGAAGAAGAAAGACATACTATGTAAGTTAGAAGAATACAAGTGATCTTATGATGATCTACATTTAAGATATATGTCCAATGTAAGTGAAAAGAACATAAAGGACCAAATGGACAACCACAATTAAGATAATATTTATAACACTTCCCTTTGAATGTCCATTTTTTAAGGAATATTCTTTGTAATATGTAATGAGATTTTGCCTCATTAAAAACCTTGCAAGAAAAAAAAAACCCATTGGGACCAAAGCCTTGGTTAAGAGAAAAAAAAAGTACAATGCATATTTGCTTCCTATCATGATAATATCGCTTGAGATCTTTGACCTGATGCATTCCAATATTATGAACTAACTTTTCAAATATTGCAGTAGGAATGCCTTGGTGAAAATATATGCTATATTATCACTTAAGCAAATTTGTTGAACATCAACATTATTATTCTTTTGAAGGTTATGAGTGAGAGAATTTTGGTGAGATATGTTTTGTTCTATGACCTTTAATGTACCCTCCTTTCAATTGAGCTTTACATGCTACATTATCTTCATACAAGTTGTTAGGGACTCTTTTTCAGAGCACAAACCAAACATCCATTGAATGTGTTGAATAACAAATCTTAATCAAACAAATTCTTAACTTGATTGATAAATTGCTAAGATTTTTGTATTTTTGGAAGAAGTGACTGCTATAATTTGTTTCATAAAATGCCATGAAATGATTATACCACCACATGTGAACAAATAACCTATTTTTAGGCATTACGAGGATCAGATAGATATCCTACATCTACATAAGTGATTCAATCTAGCTTAGGTACATTAAGATAATATAAGCCTATATCCATTGTTCCTCAAAGATATGGAAGTATATGATTAACACCATTCCAATGCCTTCACATTAGGGAAGAACTATATCTTGCTAATAAATTTACAAGAAATAATGTACCAGGTTGTGTATGACTAGCAAGATACATTAGTGCTCCAATTGCATTAAGATATGTTGCTTTTGGACCAAGAAGTTCTTTATCATTCTTTCGAGGTTGAAAAAGGTCCTTATTCACATTTAATGACCTTACAGCCATCAAGGTGCTCAATGGATGTGCTTTGTTCATATAAAATTGGTTTAGCAACTTTGTTATATAACCTATTTGTTTAATGCACAAGAATTCCATTCTCTAAATGTTTGATCTACAGGCCAAGGCAAAATTTTGTTTTTCCAAGATTCGTCATCTTAAATTCTTTCCTTAAGTAATCTATTGCATTTGGAAGCTTTTCAAGAGTTCCAATAATATTTAAGTCATTAGCATAAACAACAATTATAACAAACTTGGATCTAGATCTCATGATAAAAACACATGTATAAATGGGATCATTTTTATAACCTGCCTTCAACAAATCTTCATTAAGATGGTTATACCACATATGCCTACAGTACTTTAATTTGTACGAAGTTCTTGAGAACCTAAATTATATGCTTTAAGTGACTTAAATCCTTTAGGGAGTTTCATAAAAATGTCATTATCAAGAGAGCCATACAAATAGGCTGTAACAACATCTAATAGATACAAATTGAGTCATTCATGTATTGCCAAGCTAATTAGATATCGAAAAGTAGCTGCATCCACCACAAGAGAGTATGTCTCTTCATAATCAATACCATGTCTATGAAAACCCTTGTGTAACAAGTCTTGCCTTATATCTCATAATTTCATTTTTCTCATTCCGTTTTCATATAAAATACCCATTTGTATTCTATTAGTTTTACACTGTCAGGTGTACAAACTATAGGTCCAAAAACTTCACGCTTTGTAAGTGAGTCCAATTACGTCTTTCTATTTTAGCCAATCATCTCTATGTCTACATTCCTCAAAAGACTTTGGTTTAAGATCCTCATTGTCATTCATGACATTAAGCACTACATTATATGCAAAAATATCGTCAACACCTATTTCATTTTGATTCCATCTTTTTCCAGTTATAACATAATTTATTGAGGCCTCTTCATTTTCACAAACTTCATGTACTTAAATTTCTTCTAGAACTATAAAATTAGTCATGCCTAGGAACTCTTCTAGAGTTACCCATCTTCGATTTGGCTATCTTTATTCTTTGTTTCTTTTCTTTTCAAAGGATTTTTATCTTTGGAACTGACTGGTCTACCATACTTTAGGGGTGCTTTGGACTCATTAGCAATAGTAGATTGTCCTACAGGGATAACAATTCTAATTGGAGCATTAGTAGTCAGTACATATGATTTAGTCACTCATGTTGGGTTGGTAGAAGTGTCCAACAATTCTTTTGCTAAATTTTCCAGATGAAATATATTTTGAACTTCTAGTTCAAATTACTTTGTACAAGGATCAAGATGAGACAAATTATATCTTGCCATTACATCAATTAAAATCATAAGATATCTAAGTGGTCTACATGGTGGATGTATAGTTCCATATATATCACCTTGTCTACATTCTAGAAATGCAAGGGATTTAGTCCCTATTTTAGTTGGTGATGGTCAAATAATTAATTTGCCTTGAGAAAGAGCAACACATGAGAAATCTTTTGATTAATTCTTCAATTAATGTTCACATGAATTCTCAATGATTTTTGTAACATTATAGATCTAGGATGGCCAAATGAATCATGCCAAACAACAAAATTATTATGATCAATAAACTTCTAGTTTACTATGGCATTTGTTTCAATCATATTAATATTGGTGTAATATTAAAAGGAAGAAAAAATAGGCAATTTTACCTGAGACAACATTTATAATATATAGATATTCAGTATTTTCCTCATTTATTGTCTGAATATGATACCCATTTCAAAGGATATCTTTGAAACTTAGTAAGTTTCTTTAAGACTTGGTAGAATATAATGCATCATCAATTTTAAATTTTGTTCCTCCAATTAATAATATATTACCCCTTTTAAAGCTTTCAATTAATTTTGTACTATTGGATATAGTAGTAACATTAGCTTTATGCATTATCAAATAAGAAAAGTATTTCTTATCCTTAAGTATGGTGTGTGTTGTTGCACTATCTACAAGACATATATTTTCATCATTAATCACAGTTCCAACTTATTCATATTCTTCATTAAAATAAGGTACATAACATGAAAATAAATTCAAATTAATATAAGAAAATGCCATATATGTACCTAAAAATATAACAAGCTTGAAAAGAGATACTAAACAAACTAATGTGTCAATAAAAAGATTCCAAGGATTTTTTTTCCCTGGCCATAATCTTTGTGCATGGCCACAAGAGTTAGAAGCACATGAAATTTAAAAATATATCCCAAAAAATGTAGACATAAAAAACAAAACATTACAAAATGTTAATGCAAATTGAAGACAACAAAAGAAGAGATTAAGAAAATGATATCTTTCTAGAATAGATGTAGCAAAAGTTTAGCACAATGTTGAAGATAGCTTATCTCATGTGATAGGAAGATACAAATGCACTTAGAGTGAAATATGATTTTAGTTATTTTCCATTTCCAAGTGGGATGCAACAATAGTTCTAAGTTAATTGTTGATCAATGTAAAGATGTGTAGATTGAATGAGAATATTGATCAATTAATCAAACTTTCTAACTTTATCAAATAATGTTTTATATTGGTAATTATCAGAAGGATTGAATGCTACATTCCTAAAACCTAACACTGATAGGGTTTTAAAATTCAAAGAACATAACAAACAATCCTAACACTCATACTATTACCAACAAACTATGTTAATAATATTACGCTAATAAGACATATATATATTATTAATATAGCACTCTCCTAGCTATAATTTCAAATTTTTTATTTTAGCAAAATTTTATACAATTGGTCCCACGATAGGCGAGTATATAATTACATAAAAATTTATAGCATAATATGAACAAAATTGATTCTTACATAATTTTACAAATTACACATAGCAATTTAGAAAATATTTAAATGTGCAAAAAAAATATAAAATTAGTCCATAAAAATTACATACAATAGTATAATATGTAAGAATCATGCAGTAAATTTTTCATATCCAAACAACATGAAATTAATGCTCAAACAAATATGACAATAATTAAATAAAATATTTTTATTTCTAGAAATTCTAAAAAAATTACAAATACTTGTCACGACCCAATTTCTTGGTCATGACCGACATAAGTATCAATCCTTTATTGATCATCACTAGCCTTTATTCGTTTCCATTACTTATTTCTATTCATGCTTATTTCACTATTACTAGTCATGTTTACCCAATTTTAATTTGTTGGTTTGAAATATTGAAGACTTATAAAATAAAAGTGGTATAACTTGGAATATGAATATATTTCATAATATACAATGGCATTACCTAACAAGCACATGCCAGATTAAACATTTATTCATAAGTTATCTACAATTTTCTAACTACATTACAAACTCCTGATCAAAAGCCATTTTCATACCACCCTACATCCTTTCAAGGACAAAGGTAAATAAAAGTTAGATTAACCTATGACTAACCATGAAACTAAAAGCTTAGGTTAATATAACTAAGCCCTGTGGCGATACTACTTATAGTTTTAAAAAAAAGTTAGCAAAATATGGAAAGATGGTAGAACCTCTAGGGATCAAACCATCCTAAGGCCATCATCAATAGGACGTTTGGAGGTTCTATTGGTATGATTTCAACCTTATGTAATACTTCACACCTAATTAGATTCAAAATGATTATGTAATGAATTCTAATCTCGTATACACCTAAAGGACTTAACATGGTGGTGGAAAAGGTGTCAAACATAACTTCCATCATATTGTTATTTATTCTTACTTCTCTAAGAGTGAATTATTAGCAATTTCTTGAGAATATGAAAAATAATTCACTAAAGAGTGAGTTTGGGGCTTAGTGAGATATATCCATACCTGACTTATGAATGTCTCAATAAAAGCAATACACATGAAAATCATATCCATTTATTTATTTTTATTTCATGCCATGTTAATCCAGTCATATGTCATGGCCTCAAGCCGTCATTATAATTTATCACTTATCAAATCACTTTATATCTCTTTTAAAGTTTCACAAAATAATAATTTAAGTAAGAAGCAAAATATAAAATATCAATCAAAGTCCTCCTTATTACTCTATTCTAGCCTTATCCCACACAATTCCAACCTTATCCTTCCAGGTTCTACTTTATCCCTCACCCCATATTAGAAGTGCATATCTGGGATCCAATTCATTTACCCCTATCTCATTGCATTAGTCATATTTCATCATCATTATATATCATATGCCATCTCATATCTCATGAGGAATTCTCAAACTTTAAACAATACCAATACTTACAATAGTTGTATCACAATATTTACATTCAATTGTAATCTTGATCACATTCAATCACAATTACAACCATATGTATTTTGTCTCATTATCATAATAGCTACTGGAATGATTATCATAATATCAATGTATAGACAAGTATTAGCTTTATTGATATGGGCTTGTAAGTTAATCATTTAAAATTTCTCTGTTAAAGAGAAGTGAATTTGAGCTAAAAGGTATAGAAATCTTGAAGATGCAATTAGAATCACGAGCATGATCGAGGATGAAATCCATGTAGAATCATGATTAAAATGGCGAGAATCAAATAAGAAGGATTTGATTCGACTTGAGCAAATCTAGTTCAAAATGTGAGTCGACTTGCCACAATTTGAAAACCTTCAGAAAGTCCAAGTTATGTACATGATCAGAATCAAAAAATAGGTTTAGATAGTTCAATTTGACTTGTAATGATTTAGTTCAATTTTGGATTTGAATCACAAGACACAATACAACTCAATCCTTTAAAGCAAAATTGTAAGGGCAAAGTAAAAGTGGCGATTTGACTTGTAAATTTTGGAGAAATCATAGGAGTTCAACACAGTATATTTTGAGAACTTAAACACACTTAAAACCCAACCTTTTCACCCGAAAACCAGCCATTATATCAATAAAGCCATTCAAACTCAAACTTTATCATACAATCACATATACCCATTTTCATCAACTTACTTCCACAATCAGCAGATTACAATCAATAAATACAATACAATTCACAAGAAAGGTGTGAATCACTCTCCTTAGTAATTGAAAACAAGAAACTAAATCAAATTCCATAAGGATCCTTAATACTTTTCAAGAACAAGAAATAAGACCATATTAGTTTTTTAGATTTTTCAAGTTTTTTCTTTCACCAACCAACCGACTACTATTAGATTACAATTTTGTTGCAAAGAACCAAGCTAGAAATAACAAATTTAAGCTCTAAAATTATTAGAAAATCATGTGAGTTCATGGGTTGAATAGTAACTATTAGCTTCCAAAATTCATAACTCAAAATTGACCCCATGAATTAACATGATTTTGGTACAAAAGTAAAGATGAAGAAGAGAGAAATTGACAATAAAAATTTGAGAAAATATGGTGAAGAAATAAATCACTTACTTGAAGAGAGAAGAAGAGATGTAATGAGGGAAATGATGTAACTTGGTGAAGAAGAAGAGTTGCATGGATTGCAACAAGGTAAAGACTAAAGGAGATAAATAAGCAGCTAGCCTCTTGAGTGCAAAATGGGAAAATTTATGTCTTTTGACCTTTGACTTTAAATTGACCTTATTTTTCTTTTAAAATCTTCTTATTTTCTTAACTTTGAGTACAAAATTAATGTACTCACCAATCACTAACAGCCATGAAATTTTAATAGAAATTAATTAAATTAATTACCTTCATAACAACTATAATTTTACACTGGTTGAGTACTTGTAGCCTTAGTTTTAATCTTTTGGAAGTTTTCTAGAAAATTAAATCTTGAAAACATGAATTTTATTTTTTAAGCATCCAAGATGACAATTTCAATTACCTGAGAATTTCTAAAATTCAAATAATCTATTTCTATCATATCTGGACTCCTCGTAGCTTAAAATTATAATTTCAAAATTTTCAAAAATTTCAAATTCATCTTTTCAAATTTTTTTTTCTAAAAATTCATTTTATTACTGAAATTATTTTAGAAAATTCAAGGTCTTACAATAGTAGTCCATAATGTAGCAAATATATAGTAAAACTTTCAGGCCCAAAGAACATCAAATAAATTGAGAAAAAAATTAAATATTTTTATTTTTAGAAAAATATGAAAAAATCATCCAAAAATATATTTCAAAAGTTGGAGCTTGGTGGTATGAACACTGTCGTGAACAGAGCTCGCTACAGTGGCGCATGGCATGCACATGCCAAATATGCACATGGGATTGCATGCAACAAGCTCACATCACCTTTTTCATCCGGAAAATCGATTTCATGTCACCAGACTAGAGTTTTGACCCAATTCCATAATAGCCTAGATTAAACTATTGTTTCACAAATTATTGTGTGGTTTTGCTTATTCACATCAATCTAAAACTATTCTCCTAAATAATTCCAAGAAATCCGATGAAAGAAATGAGCAATTTCAACCAAAATCTAGACTAAAATAACTAGGTTTTCCATATTCAAAAAATTTCAAATTAATGCAATTGCAGTTTGATTCCCATGAAATTGATTTAGGGATTTAGTTTATCTAATCATTCTAACATAGAAACACTAATTAATTTGAAGAAAAACAACACAAAAACAATCCAATTGATGAATAAAGTTTCAACCACCAGTACAAGCTTCATAAATTTCAACTAAAAAAATCAATTTTAAATAGTATTTGTTCAAATTAATTTGTACATTCTGCACGTTACATACTTTTGAAATGAAATCATAAATTAATTTAAAAAAATATTCCTTTAAATTATTCAAATTTGAGAAATCAAATTTCTCTAAAAAACTAAATTAATTCAATTTGTAATTCCATCTCAAATATACAAAGTTCATAATCAATCTATATAATTAAACAATGCAGGAAAAGGCAAAAAAATTAATTTTTAACCCATTATTTTTCTCATCATGTATTATAGATTTTTCAACAACTTAATTACATAAAATCCTTAAACAAAAAATTGCACAACTTTAAGCATTACAACATGAAGAAAAATTGGTTCTGATGCAAATTGTTATATTTGGTAGAAAATAAAAACTAATTACTAAATCTATACATCATGTCACAAAGCATCTATATTTATATAAAATAATAAATTAATTTAATAAATATGCATACCTGATCTTTCAATATAAATTTATAAAGTAAATTTTTTATAACAGGTGTACTCCTCACATGCCTTAGCAGAGAAAGGGATATAGAACTATTCTGAAATCTCAATAGGACAGTTACAGCTCTATGTAGAGTGTAAATAGAAATTTATCTTACTGTAATCATATTGGGCCAATTAACCCATCATCATTAATTTAGTTACAAGGCTCACATCTCTAAAATCCATTATTGGTTTAGATGTCATGTTAGGCTCAATAATTTGATCACATATTAGTTAGCTTATCATACTTAATTAATTGTTATGACATTCAATTATTCCAATGTAATATATAATCAAACTATAGTAGCCCCATATAAGAAATTCTAATAAATTTGACTTTTTCATCAATCATATTTTAGTTGTTCGAACTTAATTTATAATTACAAAATATATAGAATATCCAATATTGTTAACTTTAAATTATATAGTTATCTTTACTCATTTTTTTAATAAAAAAATTCAAATTTGGATTTAAGTGTTGGATTTTTTATATTTTAGGGGAAGTATAAATAGATTTTAAAATTCAGGAAAATGTCCACATAATTTCATCAAAACCCAAGGGAGGTTAGAATGTTTTTCTTTAAAATAAAATCATAATTAGTCTAATTGAATAAAAAATTAGGATAACAATATAATCAACACCAACTTTAATGGGTTATAGTTATGATTTTGGATAAATCACATGGAACTACCTTCCACTAATAATTAGTATTGTAAGCATAATCCTTAAATTATAAAAATATATAGAATTATAAAAATGTATAGATGATTTTTTCGGACTTTATAAATTATGCATATAACTTCTTTTGAAAATTTTACTTTTACAAGACAATAGACATTGGTTAATAAGGCTCTATATTTAATGATAGGATGAGTAACGAGAGGTTTTTTTTTTTAATCATTGCAAAAAATGAGAGGAGATTAAGGACTTGTTTAATATAGCGATTCTTAATTATTTATAGTAGGTTTTAAAATAATTGATTATATAAAATTTATTTTATATTTGATAACATCATTTAATAATTAATTATAAATAATTTATTTTTATTCAGATGATGTATAGAAAAAATTATTTTTTAATATTAAATTACTTAAAAATGCAATGGAGAAAGAGAGATTAATAAAAGTTTTGTTAGTATTGTTGAAATAAAGACAACAATGAAAAAAGAAAGAATAATGAAGATAATATGGATATAAATTTTAATCTTTCCTTTTCATATAATTTCAATTAAAATAAAAATTAAATAAATTTTAATTTAATTAAGATTATTATCTATAACTCATAATTGATTATTGAAAAATTTTAAAAACATAATCAAATAATTATAAAAAGTGATATAATCAATTTTCTTTTACCTTTATTTGATTATTAAAGATCCCAATCGCTATATCCAACTATCACTAAATGCATGATTTATAAAATGGAAGAAGTTTGGTGTAAATCACGAGAGTGGAAGAAGTCTCTATAATTTAAGAAAAGTTGAAATGTGTTCAAGCAAACAACTTCTCAACAACCCAGCATTAGATAGTGTCAAAGGGATGTATCGTAGTGATCATGGATTGATTCTCGAACTAATGATTCAAATCTTTTGCATGAAATTAAATATTATGTAATGACAATTTAATCCTAATTGTTTTCTAAAAGAATTTTATTTAATCTGATTCAACTTAATTTTATTTTATTTTTTTGTCCAAAGCCTGATTCCGGGCCTAAACCCTTTTTTTTTTCAGAACTTTTATTTATATTTAAGATTTTAAAAATAAGTAAAATGATTTTCTTAAATTATTTTTAGTTAAATATAAAATATTTAAATATGTATAATTATTAATAAAATTAAATTAAATAATTTTATTATAAAATATAATAAATTATAATTAATTTACATATTATATATTAAATTTATTTATAATATATATTTATTCCATTCAAATTAAATCCACGTGATTATATTTATACTGACCCGAGTTGGAACTAATTATTAATTGAAAATAAAAAATTTAAATATTATTCAAACTTATTTATTTTAATTGAAATCCTTTTTTCTTTTTTCTTTTTTTATAGGAAGGTCGGACAGGACGGATGCCCCGGCTATGCTCGTACAGAAGAAAAGGGAGGGAGAAACCGTAAAGCAACTATAAATGTTGCAGCCACCGCAGCTTTGTGTCAGCCCCAGACAAGCAATTTCTTGTCCCAAAAGGACAAAACTTAGACTAAGTTTTATAGGTGCTGTTGGTGCTGTTATCCTATCAAAATGCAACATGTGTGTTATTTTTAACACATCAGCGCCACCTCACTTCTCTCTCCCTAACTCTACTGTTATCTTCTCCGTTTGGCTCCAGCGAACAAATTC
>JANHAO010010391.1:0-17693 GCA_026873985.1 Saraca asoca
GAAATCTCATCATTCAAAGATGATTTATAACATTTCATAATCATAAAATCATTTTATATATATACATGGGATCCTAAAGTGAAGGAGATTGTCCACTCACCTTAAACTCAAATTGACCACTTGAAGAAAATCTACTACGATCTCACGACCGGAATATCAGTGTTCGCATCACTTTCCAAAGAGATTTCTGAAGCAATTTATCAACAAATTACCAATTTTCAGGAATTGTACATATAAGGGCTTCTATACAAAGAACTTGATATCTTAATACACGATTACTACAGAATAAATCTTTTGTTCTAGGATTGTTCATTAGGGTCTAAAATATTAGTAGCCAGCTTGACCGGAGTTAAGATGCTACCGGTGAGCCTATGGAGGCTGTTGAACAAACTATACTGTTTTAGAGCCCCTAACACAATATCTTGAAAAATCAACTGTAGAGTTACTATAAAATAAATCTGATGATTTAGGATTACTCACCAGGTCCAAGAGGGTTTACTGTCAGCTCGTCGACAGCACTACCCAGAAAGCCAAGTTGGCCGAAGTGGAGTTGAAACAGGGGACCGTGAGTTCAGAGCTTCCAAAAGCCATTCAGACCAAGAGAAAGAGTGCAGGAAGAGAGAAGCAGGAAGCTGGGCCGAGCATCTCACCGGAATCTGCCATGTCCAGCCAAAGAGAACTTTCATGCCATCGCAGATTCCTTTAGCCTGAGGAAGAATGGCCACCCATGCCCATTAAATCAGCTTCCTTAAGATTCTAGCAGCTTGACTCCAATAGCTCATCGGACAGCCACGCTTGACGGCGACAACGACGGCGAGAAAATGAGAAACAAATCGGATGAGAGAGAAGGTTAAAAGAGAGAGAAGCCGGAAGAGAGGAAGGAGAGGTAGAAGAAATCGGCCAAATGGGAGAAGCTTGGGGAAGCTTTTGGAGAAGCCTAAAGAAAAAGGGCGAGAAGGTGACAGGCTACCGGCTGGCCGGGTGATCGGCCCAATGTTCACTTTGGCCCCAAAGTTTGGCTTAATTTGAAATCTGCCCCACCCGAAAATAAGACTTTTCAATTAAGTCCCTGTCAAAATTTTCAGTTTAGTCCTTTTTAATTTTAAATTTTATTTTAAATTTCCTTTTTTATTTTTTAATTTTTTCGGGTATTACATCTTTATACCTCTTCGCGACAAAAATTTTATCCTGCGTGTCTGACAGGACGTTATAGCTCTCAAAAGCTTTGCCTTCTTTATGAGTTGAGGAGTGGGGTCATGACTATGACTCTCGTTATTCCTCTTTTTGCTTGCAATGGGACCACTGGCATCCATTTTTTGCTTACGTTCCTCCATTCCAAAGGTTTTTTCCCATCTTATTTATTTGGTAGCTCGCTTGTAAAATTTAGCAAGGTCTTGAGTTAGGGGCTTATAGAGGCTTCTATATAGCTTCCGTTTTTATGAAGTCCTACTAAGATTGCTATCAAGATACTTTCCTCCAAAAGGTTTTTTATAGAGTTGGATTTGTGCCTGAATCTGGCTATATAGTCTTTCAGCAATTTATTCTTGTGCTGAAAGATTATTGCGAGATGGCAAGTGCAAACACTGTGAGTTAGGAGTTTTTTGAACTGCAAAGATATTGATTTTTTTGAAACACTGCGAGATGGCATTTAGCGCCCAGTATTGATCAATAAATTTCTTTTGGCATTCTTCCTAACTGCAAACACTGTGAGTTAGGAGTTTTTTGAACCATGCCCAAGATATTCCTCCTAATGTGGCTGAAAAGACATGGCATTTTACCAAGGGGCCAGTAGTTTGAAGATCTATTTGGATATTGAACACATCCAAGTGGTCATTCGGGTTGCTATTCTCGTCATATAGCGGGAACGCGGGCGCTTTAAGTTTGTGTGGGATATGCTGCATTTTGATCTTCACAGAAAATGGTGAGCTTTCCTTGTTTTGAGGTTGATTGCTTTGAGGCTGTGGGCATTCCTTTAGCTATCTAAGCCTTTAGAGGACTTCCTCCATTATTTGATCCCATATTTCGGGCTAAGGGGTGGAGTTCTCTGCTCATTGCGAGCCCCTTAATCATTGTCTGTCACAATCTTCACGAGTTTCCTTCTAAGCTTCTCTATGGAGCTATTGGAGTTGTGCCATGACTTCTTCTTATCTTTGCGCACTCTGGGCTTATGCCTATGCCAATGCTTTAATAGTTTCAACTAACTCTCTTACCATACTTTCAAGTGCCGATTGAGGCTGGTCGAGCGTTTACGCCTCTTCAGTTCTAGGAATAGCAGTAGAATGTTGGTGAGCCCCTACAATGGGAGCATTCATCAGTTAAAAGATTGGAGCGGTTGAACTTTGAGTAGTTCTTCACTTTACCATTATTATTGCCAAAATGGATGATCAAGGAAGACAGATATAGAAAATAGATAGAACCCTCATTCTAGTACCAAAATGTTGATGGTGAAATTTGGTTCATACAGGAAGCGCAAACTTTGGTTAATCGGAGTGTGTAATTCTTGAAACCCAAGTTGTTTTCTAGTTAAAGGATGTGCAAAATGGAGGATGACGGAGATGGTGAAGAGGAATAAGGATAGACGCGTGTGTAGTCTTTTAAAGTGGTTCAGCTAAATCTGGACGGTATCGGACTTTACGTCCACGACGGAGCCTTTATTTATATATGAAAGGAGATTTTTACGGAGCTTTTGCTTACAAGTTTTCAGCCTCTCCCCTTCTTCTAACAATGTATTCTTATTTATAGAGGGAGGAAGAATTATACATAATGATTACAAGTTACAGTTGTGTTACATCAGAAAATAAATGTTAAAGACAATAAAATTCCTACAATCCGGTTGTTACAGGCAACTTTCTGTGGGGTAGGCCCCTCTTGTTGGCTGTAGACTATCATATATGTGTGCTTGTCTTGTGGTCTTGCTTTGTCAAGCGAGGTGTTCGTCCTCTCAAATGGAGATTCTTAGCTCGGGATCGTTGTGGCAAATCATTCAATGAATTTGAGGTTGTCGTTGTAGCATAGCGAGCTTGAGCATGATGGCCGGTTGCTTAGCGAGCTGGTCTCGCGATGACCTCATTGTGTCGCTTTTCTAGTGATGTGCGATGTGGTGCTCGCTAGGCGTCTTCAGCGAGCTGAGTTACTTAGTCTCTACTGGGCTTACGATAGTCCCGTTCTTTAAAGCCAATTTTGACCTATAACAAAATTTATAATATTCCTTTCTTAATATATTTCCTAAATGTTGTTTCATAAGGAAACTAATAAGTCTTTGTATTAGAAATTTTTGTGATGTTTAAATTTTAGTTACTTAATTGTATAGTTTTTTTTTAATGAGTTTTTGATCCTTGATCAATACTAGGGTGAATAATTTCAATAATATATATATATATATATATGAAAACAATATCGAGTTTCATGTCTTATATCCAAGGATTGAAAATCATTGATATAAAAATTTTCTTAGTACTAAATACAATGACATCATTTATACATAAAATGTTTTTTTAATAGATGTAACTAAATATAAGTTCTAAAGGTAAATGAACTTATAAATAATGAACTTTTTTTAATGCTCTTATTTTTATGGTATTTTTTGTTTTTTTGGATTTTAACAATTTGATTGTATGAATGAGAATTCAAGTATTTTGTAACTTTCAATTTGCATGTCTTAACATTTATGCATTAAGAAGAAAAATATAATCTTCAAAATTTAATCCATATGCTTTAAAATTTTTAATTTTAAATGAATGAATATTTTTAATGCTACTTTAATATAGAATTAATAGACTATATTAATTGTCATTTTTCAAGCAATTGATGCTTTTATTTTCAAATAAATTCAAACGTTTCTTCACTTAGTGCTAAAATTTTATTAAGATAAATTAAAATGTTTTTCCTAATCAATACTATTTGATAAAAATGATCTTTTCAAAAGTCTTGTCTTCTTATAACGTCATTCTTATTTTTTATGAAATCATATCACATAATTATAAATTTAGATTTTATTATTTGTTTATTTTTATTTTTATTTTCTTTAATTTTTTAAAATTTAAGAGATAGAAAATTAATATATCAAATCCTAATTAATTTTTCATTACTACTATTATTTTTATCTTAAGTTTTAATTGTTTTATTTGGATTTTATTTTTTATTTATCTTTTTTTAAACATTTTGAGAATTAGTGGGAAAAATTTTGGATAAAAAAAATCAAATTCTAATTAATCTCTTAAAAATTAAATTTCTACCATTATATTCATCATGAGTTTTCAATTTAAATTTAAATTTTTATTGAGATTGTACTTTTTACTTATTTGTATTCTTCTTGCCTTTAGGTGTTCAAAATTGAGCAGTAGAAATTAAAAAAAAATAAATTTTAATTAATATTTAAAAGGAAATTACTATTTTTATTTTTATGTCTAATATAAATTTTTATTTTAAAATTTTATTTTTTAATTGAGATTTTATTATTTATTGTTAAAATATTTTTTCTCTTTTACTAAATTATACTTTTCTATAATTAGATAAAATTTTAAGCATTTTACAAGATACTAAATAAATAAATATTATTATAATTATTTGATTTTTGTATTTATAATAATTAGTATATTTTCAATTTTTTTATAGCAATTATAAACTGCATTACATGTAAATTGTATTATAAATATAGTTTGTATAAATCAATAAATAAGTGATATTGATACTTTGCAATAAAATTATATATCACATTAATATTATTCTAGTATGGTTGATAGACGACAATAAATCAGAAGTAAAATACATCCAGATATTCGGCCAAATTCTACTTAATATTGATATAAATCAAATTTGCGGATTAAATATATATTTGTAAAAGATAAAATAAAATTTACTTTTGAAAATCATTTTTGCCAAGCAAACACTTGGCACGCAAGAATGTGACGCAACGCAGAAATAAAACGAAATAAAAAATTCGAAGCTTCCTCTTTCAGATATAAAACGCAACGCAAGATTGTGGAGCTGCGGGGTAGTTCTGCTCCGGCTCTGTAAACGGCGTTGGATCAACGCAACTGGGTTTCGATTAGAATGCCATATGCAGCGCCTTAGAACTTCACTTGCTTCTCCCAATATTAAGAGAAAAGCTCTAAATTCATGGGCTGCTGTTCAGGATACATATCTTTCCACCAAGGTACTTCTTTTCTTCTCTTTTTTTTATAGAGCTGTTTTGTTTATCTGATTAGAATGATTTATAATTGAAATTTTCCTTAATTTTGATATTTGATTATGCTTAATGGTTGTTAGGGTTTGTGAATTCTAAATTGATTCTGTTTTTGGTTCGTTAGGATACATTTGAGAGTCACCGAGTGGTTTTTACAGTGGGAACTTCGATAGCATCAGTTGCCACAGCATGGGTTGGTGAGTTTTCTTTTATGTTTGGTTTTCAGTTCTTCATGTGGGTTTTGTCTTTTAAGATAAATATCAACTTTTTATTTTGCTTAAATCTAATAATACTTCAGTTATATAAAAAAAAATCAATTCAATTATAGCTCTTGTTATAGATGCCTCAGTGGTTGAAAGTTGAATCATGGGGTTTCTAAATTGGAGGCCCCAGGTTTCTCGGCAGCGGGTTTGCTGTTACTCCTTGTGTGGCCCGCAGTTCTGATAGTGAAAAAAGAGAGCAACTAAAATAAATGAATTTCTGTAATGGGAATTTTCTTAGCTGTGATTTCTGTAAACCAAAGCATGGGGTTGTTGTTTCATACTTTTGTTTAGGCATCACGGCAAATAGCTTGCCTTTTAATCTCCAATACTTTGTTAGATTCCTTATTCTCTTTGCTCATCCTGGCTCTACCAAAATGGAAGTAGAAGACAAGTCTCAGTTACAAGAAATAATATAAAATTTTTTTGGAAGTCGTGAAATTGGGTAAAAACCATACAAAATGTGGAAAAAAAGCATAAATCTGCAAATTCTTCTGTGAGCAATATGGATGAAGCTATAGTCCTTCTCAAGTGAAATAATAATGATGATGATTTTGTGAGAGCTATCCACAATGCAGCTCCAAGAGTACATTATGCAGTTCTTGGTTGAGTCTCTTCTACATCTTAGTTGGGAAATTTCCGGAGCATGGGAAGGAGTAAATTGTTATAAGCCACTATTTACCTCAAAATGAGAAAAAGAGTAAAAAGAAAAAAAAAAAGAAGAGGAGAAGAGAAAAAAGGGGCAAACAATTAGGACACTTTGCTCAAGTTGTAATGATTCAGTTGTTCAATCGAATTAGAAATATATTTTATGAATAATTTTCATTCTTGCTGCTGAACTAATTAAAAGCATGTATATGATTGATCAGGGTATTCCTTACGCCACTATCATGAAAGCAGAATTGATCAAAGGCTTGAATCAATAGAAAAGGCTGTGAGTATATTTTAGATAACATCAAATATTTCTTTTATGCGAGTGTTTGTTAAATTGTTCGTTTCTTCCATGTCGTTGATATATCTTAAATGATGCTATAATTGCCTGAACAAGCTGTTGGGTTTTCTATTTGCTTATGAATATACAACAAACATATATTAATTGCAACAAAATGAAGCCTCAACTGCTGGAACTCTCAGGGAAGGATCTTCTTGTTGTCATTTAAGTGGGTTTTCTCTGTGTGTATATGTACATGCATACTATGTTAATGGCAAAGACTTTTTCCGGTTGTTGAATAACAAACTTATTGAAAGACCCAAGGAGCAAACTTTATATGAGGAAATTATGCAAAGAACTCTCTAGGAGACTCTCAAATGGTGAAGTGAACTCTGATAAAGATTTGAATATTCATTAATTTAGACAATAGCCACACCCACCCAAGAAAGATACAAATGAAGGGAAACTAGATGTTTTTTCTATTTTAATTATGGTTTGTACATGATCCTCTCTGACATCAACCTGCCATATGATGCCTTGGGTGTTTCCCCACATATTTGTGTGTGTGTGTGTGTGTGTGCATCTTTTCCATTAATATTAAAGAAAAATTATATATATTAGAGAATGAAATCATTGCTGGTATATGTGATCTCTGCCCTGTTTACCTGTTGTGTGTTTATTGGCCCTTGTTTAAAATTCTACAACTTTGGTTGTACGTCTAGTGCTTCTTTTTTCACTCATACTTTCCTCCTTTATTTGGGCTTGCTTTATCTAACATATGCTGTATTTTGTATCTGACAGATGAAAAACAATCATACTCTTGAACACTCGGAAATTCAACAGATTGTTGGTTCAGGAAGTTGCAGTATTCCTGCCTGTGTTGCCACTGCTGGAACCACCTTAATCATTGGGTTTGATCCTTGTCCCTTATAACTATCTCTCTAATTTTGCAAAAGCAAATGTACTCCTCCAGACTTTTTGTGTTTCATGTTCTCATAATGTTTTTCTTAGATAAAACTTTACTTAATTCTTTCAATTTGAACATCAGCTATGAAATATGTCTTGGTCTTCTTATATTCAAAATCAGGCTGTCCCGGTTGTGCAATGTCACACTATATTGTACAATTTGTATTTTTGCTTCCTCGAAAATTTACAAATTGAAAACATTTCTGGTTCGGTGCTATAAAAAATATTAAGCATGGACTACAGAACTATCCTGTTTCTCTGCTTCATATTGTTACTTAAAATCTAAGTATAGTTAAATTTGAGTATTCCCCTGCTTATGCTATTCTAACTTGAGCAATTGCCTTTTATTTTGTTTGTCATTGTTTTGTATCGATATCCATGTGTCATTCACATTCATACTAAAACATTGATCCATGTTGGGGTTTCATTTTCTTTCTTTCTGTATATCCCTCTCCTCCTTTTATGAGGATAATAATAGCAATGATTCATAAATGGTTGGTTACACAGCTTTTGCCTTCATGGTCATTGGTTGTTGTCACAGCTTAACTATAAACAATTTTCACTGCCCATCTTCTCTCCTGTTATTTATTTAGGTTAGGGTGTCTTTTTTGGCCTTAACATTGTTACTTTGCCTTCACTGATCTTGCAGGGTTTCCCTGCTAGATATTGATATCACTTCAGCGTCATGAAACTTCGATTAACATAAGATATTTCCAAGCTACATACGGCATCTGTTTAAATATGCCTAGAAGTAGTTGAAGAAATGTTAGTTACTAATACTATAATTCTGACACTAAAAGCAGGAATATTGCAGTGAGGTTGAGTGTTCTGTTGAGCGTTGGTCTACATGTCAGACATGAACAGAGGGCTCATCACTTATGCCTTGTTAGTAAGTGGGGGAAATGGAAGAGAAAGGAAATGGGAAGTTATTCCATTAACCATAAAATTGAAAAGTTATTTCCCTATTCTAGGATTTTTTTTTTCCCTCTCTGTCATTTTCCTTCTCCCAAACGAACCCTTTATTGTGTTGGTGTTTCATAGTCATTTGTGTTGACTTAAATATCTGCTTGATTATTTGCAATTTTCCCCTCAACATTTGAGTTGAATACAACAGATTTAAAAGATTTGACTTCTTTAGTTTATTCAGATTTTTACCTATTTAACTGACATGCAGGTATGTCTTGGGATGGCGAGGTGGAAGATGGTATGCAAATAAGATCTTTAGAAGGGAGCAGATGAAGGTGCTAGGGCAGATTAAACCTAAAAGATGGCAATTCCTTGGGCGGATAAAACCTAGAGCATGGCAACTGCAGTTCCTCGGAAGGCCCTTAACAAGATCCAGAACGCAGGAATCTTCAGCAAAGACATCTGAAACTACCATAAAGGATTCAGTAAAGTCATCTAGAACAACCATTAAGGATGCACCTGTTGCACGTATAGCAGGAGAATCAAATTAGTGGTTGCTGGTACCAAAGGATAAGCTCTGATTTAGAAAACAGAAGGGAGCAGTATAGTTTTATACCCAGTCAGTGATAATTTTGGCAAGGAGCCTTTTTATGGCTGCAATTGTTCGGTCACTGTTTATTTTTTCTCCCAGTTTGTGATGAATGCTCATAAAATACTGAGAATTGTCCCATTCTGATCATAAATTTATGATATACAGTTTTCTTTGTTATGAATATCCACCAAACCATAATTGCAAAGGGAGTAAGACCAATTTGGAAGATGATACCAAAGAGTACAAGTGAGCAGTGGGCAAAACCGAAATCAAGCTGAGTTTGAATGGGACTTGCATCAAGGCATTTTTCCTCAATTAGTGTTGGTGTGGATATTTTTCCATTTTTTTTTTAATACTCTATATGTCCAAGTAGGGTCCTTTCTTTAAATGGGAATATCCGTTTTGATACTTTAGTATATAAAATATAATTAAAATTTATAAACATAAAAGATATATTTATATTTATGCATACATTATATATATTATTATTATAAATAAAAGACAATGAGGGAAAAAATCATTGTATATATATATATATATATATGTACGTATTAATTCTCAATAGTTAATATTTGTGTCACAATGTATATAAAGTGCATTATATAAGGTAATGAAATATTTAATAAGTAAAATAAATAAAGTTGATTTGAAATATTAAACTTCAAATTCAAATCTTATGTAAAATAGGAGCAGTTTTTTTTTTTTATTTATTTATCAAGTGCTTCCTTTGAGTCTAATTATTGAGTTCAAGTCTTATTTTTTCAGGGTTAGATTCAGGCTAAAAATCTTGTTAGATTACATTTATCCACCCCTAATTCAAAGTATTATCGATGAAAAAAAGTTAATTACATACTTATTTATCCTTTTTTTTTAAGATTTTTCTAAAAAAATCAATATATATATATTTTGTGATGGAAGACATTTTTATCAAAGTACTACAAATATGACTGGCAACAGAAAATATATTTGCTATAATTGATAAGAGCAAGGTGTGAATTGTAGTTGCATTATACTTTATGCAATTATGTATACCCATCCATACAATGATACGACTAGTTTGGATCATATAGCCACAATATTGCAATTATGGTCGTTGCAGTTGCACGTAACAAGCCACAACGCATCTGATTCTAGTTCACGCCATGGTTGCTATCCTATGAAGCACCGATTGGTCATTTTGGATGACAAATCCATATCAAATGCTTGTCAAATATCTATTCGTCACCGGCATGATTAGAATTGTATCAAAGAAGAGTCAGAATTTGAAATTTTTATTTTTTATGAATCAAATTGTGGTTAATCTTCGACTCTTATTTTGAAAAAGTGAGGCTTATATACAAGGAGAGACAAAGAATTGAGACATTGGTAAAGATGTATGGTCCACGCTTGATGATATCACTGATTATTTTGAAATTACAAATCCATCTCTTGATAAACCACATATAAAAGCTGTATTTTTTATAAATGATGGAAAAGGAGGTGAAGATATCAATGCAATTCATATTGATAGAGAATAGATAATTAAGAATGTAAATAGTTCTTTTTTATTGATAGTTTTGATATATATATTTTTAAATTATAACTGTTAGTATAATTATACTCTTTTAAATATAATAATTATAAATTGATTAAAATTTACCAGTTATAAGAATTTTTTGCTTAATTTTTTTTGCATATTAATGATAAATACATATTTTAGTTTTCAAATATTAAAGTTCTTACATAAAAGTTATGTTTTATAGTACCTTAACCACAATGTTGTGACCCAAATTTTATAACCATGTATGGGAGATCAAGAGGCCAATCCAACTACTAAATCAATGATGAATTGCTCACAAAACATTGAAGTAAAATCTGTGAAGCCTGTCTACAAAAAATAAATCAATGAAGCTCCGAGAAAGCCATCGTAGGCTCATAAACCATGTCCCTAGCATTTGCAGTGAAAATAAAATTCATACGAGCATAATTTTTCATGTATAACACCACAAATTTGTCCTTGTATTGGTCTTTTGAGTTATCAAGTAAAACCTGCACGTCGTCTACATCGGATAAAAAATCATTCTCTCCATGGCAGAGAAAAAGAGGAAGGTTTTTAGGAATGCTTTTTACGTCATAAATAGGAGGACTGGCTTGTCCAAAATTTTCCATATTTTACCTTGTACCAACGTACTTAAATTTTGCTATTTTTCCAGTTTTAAGCCCCACAAAAGATCACAGTCAATAAATTATATAAATTATTAATCTATTCAAAAATATATCTAGAAATTATTAATTTGTACGTATATATTATTAAATTGGTGCTAAATTTAAGAATTTAATGCTATCATCATATGAAATCTTATGATATTTTTTGTGACTATGAATTCACTTATCACTAGTAATGACAAATTAATATTGGATTTTTAAATTTTAAATGCTCTATCAGTCCTAGATTTTAGAATGTAATTATATTATATTCCTAAATTTTAAATGCCCTATTGATTTTAAATTTTTAGCATGGAATTGCATATTTTACAAGGAAATAATTAGCATGAATAGTATAATTACATGTATGTTAAATATTCTTGTAGAATAACATGTTATGGTATATTTTCTCAATTTTCTTTTTATCTATGCAATTTCATTATGCCATTATTATTATGAGAATTAAGAATTTTGAAAATTATTTAGGGCTATCATAATTTGTTTATTGTTAAATATTTCTTATGATTATATATCTACCTACTATGGGATCAATTTTAATAAAAACTTGTGTATGATAGTTGTTGTTTTAAAAAGTTGTATGAGAGGTTGATATGTGATATTGACTTAAAATTTTAAATTATTTTATGATGAAAATATTGAGTTTTTTGAAATGTTTTTTGGTCAAGTTTTACAAAATATAAAATAATTTGGTGCAATTAATAATATTTAAATTTTGTTGAATTTGTGCCTATAAATTATTTTGTCGAACTTGACAAATATTTTACTAGATATTTTGTAATAATCCACTAAATGTGGTTTTGAGAAAATTTTATATGTTGTAGAAATTATGAATTATATAAATGATGGACAAGTTCTATTGGTGTGACATTATTTGATATAATTATGAGAATCTTAGAAAAACAATAATGTATGTATCTTAAAAAAAAATTAATACTCTTTTTCGTGAATGTTATGCATTTTTGTGTGATATTAGAGATGTCTTTTTTTTTTTAAATGAGTTATAAAAAAATGATGTCAATGTTTTAATCAAAATCAACGCATAAAGTCCCTATACATTTTAAAATATTTAAATTTTTTGTATAAACCTTACTTGAATTGTTTTGTTTAATTTTATTTATGAATAAGATTATTTTCTAATCATTAATTTTTTTATTCCCAATAAAATAATTCCATTTTACTAAGACTATAAAATATTTTAAGAATTTAAATGAAAATTAAGACGTTAGTTCTTATTAAAAAATCGACATCGAAAGTCTACTATTTATAAGAATTTTTCACAGAACTAACTATCACTCTTGCTCTCTTATTAGTTTGAAATCCTAACTCTCTCTCTCTCCATCCTGACGATTTAAAGGCACTCTCCCACTCACTCTCACTTTTTTGTCGACCACAAAAGTTTAGCTCACTCTCATCTCACTTTCTTTGCTCCAAGGTAACAACTGTTTTTCTTTTTAAATTTTATTAATGATTAATGTTATGTGGATGAGATTAATTGTGTGCTGATTATATTTAATTATATGCCCTAGTTATTTTTTTTATTTTTTTAATTTTGGATCGAATAAGCCAGAAGCTCCTTGGAACTTTTCAAAAGCTTGAGATCATGATCATGAGGACACATTGAAATATTTTTGGTGAAATAATTCTAGGTTTTTTCAAATAATTCAATGCCATCCATAATTGATTGACTTATGTGTTTGTTGAAATTTAGAACAAATTGAAATATTTTCATAATTCAAGGATTTTTCAAATTAAATTCATCCAAAAAAATTTGTGGACTTGTGTGTTTGTTGAAATTTAGATTGGATTCATGGATTATAGGAAGATATCTGGTGATTAGTTGAGTGAAAAATATGTAAATGGGGTTGAGAAATTTATTAGATTTATTTTTGATTAACATGTTGCAAATAGTGATGAGCTGATAGGTGTCTTTGTGTGAGATATCATTGTATTAAGAAAATGAAAATTGAAGAAATAAAAGATCATTTATTTATTCATGACATTGATAAAAGGTATACACGATAGATGTGACATGGTAAAAGTGAATTGTCTAGTATATCTACTAATTATCAAGACAAGGGAAGGTACTAAAACAATGAAATTGATGCGGATTTGGGTGATTGATTGGAGGATATGTTTTCATGATGTTGTTGAGGATAATTTTATTGACCAGTTGTATCCTTGAAAGCTTGTTAAGTGATGCAGAAGAGCCTTGATATCCAGGTTGTACTAAATTTACACGATTATTTGTTGTATTGATATTGTTCAACTTGAAAGCGAAAAAAGGATGAAGTGACAAGAGTTTTATGACTTTATTTGAAGTGTTGAAAAATATGTTTTTGAAAGGCAATGAACTTCTTGATCATATTTATGAGATTAAGAAAATCTTGTGCCTAATGTATATGGTGTAGAAAGAAGATACATGCTAGCCCCAATGATTGTATATTGTACCAAAAAAAGTATAAAAATTTACACGAGTGTCCAAAATATGGGCATAACATTACAAATTGAAGGAGAATGATATTGAGAAAAATAAAAGGGTTCTAACTAAGGTATTATGGTATGCTCCAATAATACCAAGGTTTAAACACATGTTTTCTAATGCAAAAGATGCTAAAAACTTAATGTGGCATGTAGATCGGATGATTTATGATGACAAGTTTTGACATCCAATTGATTCTCCTAAATGGAAAACATTTGATTCGTTGTTCCCTAAATTTGGTAATGAAGTAAGAAATTTCAAACTTAGACTTTTTATAGATGGAATGAACCCTTATGATGACCTGAGCAGTAAACATAGCACATAGCCAGTTTTATTAGTGATTTACAATCTACCTCCTTGGTTATGTATGAATCACAAGTAATAATGTTGTCATTGATGATTTTGGGCTCCAAACAACTAGGAAATGATATAGATATATTTTTGGCATTGTTTATTGAAAAACTTAAGGCTGATGTGGGATGAAGGTATGTTGATGTTTGAAGCATTTCGTCAAGAGTCTTTTTAGTTGCATGCCTTGTTCTTTTACACAATAAGTGACTTTGCAACTTATGGAGAATTGTTTGGATATAGTGTCAAAGGACATAAAACATGGCTTATTTGTGAGAATGATACATCTTCTTGTTAAGTTAATTATGGAAAGAAGACTATATATCTCGGTCACCGAAGATTTCTTCCTTAGTCCTACCATTATCGCAGTAAAGAAAGGCTTTTAATGAGTTACCAAAGGAGGAAAAAACTCTAATGCCAATAAAAGGGGACAAGATTTATGAACGGATGAAAACTATTGATGTCATTTTTTAGCAAACCCTATACAACTGCTAGTGATAAAACTTCATGGAAAAAGAGGTATATATTCTTTAATCTTCCATATTGGCAAATCTTATTTGTGAGACATAATCTTGATGTGATGTATGTGGAGAAAAGTATCTATAATAGTCTCATTTTTAAATATACTAAGTAATGTCAAGGATGGAATCAAAGTTAGAATAGACTTGGTTGAAATAGAAATACGAAAGTACTTAGCACTAGAGAAGAAAGGTCAATATACATATTTGCCTCCAACTTGTCATACTATGTCTAGAAAGGAGAAAACAAACAAGTTTTTGTGAGTGTCTATATGGTATTACGGTGCTGCAAGGGTATTCTTCAAACATTAGAAGCCTTGTTTCAATGAAAGATTTTAAATTAGTTAGCTTAAAAGTCTCATGATTATCATGCTTTAATGCAACAACTATTACTAGTAGATATCTAATTAATATTGCCTTAGCATGTGAGACACGTCGTTACTAGACTTTGTTTTTTTTTTTTTTTCAATGCAATTTGTAATAAAGTTGTTAACCCTAAAAAATTGGATTACTTGCAAAGGGAAGTTGTTTGTGTTTACTTGAGATATATTTTTCACCTTCCTTTTTTGACATTATGGTACATCTAGTGAGAGATATAAAATTCTATAAACTGGTTTATTTAAAATGGATATACTTTAAGCAATATATGAAAACCTAAAAAGGTATGTGAGGAATTGAATCAGCTTGAAGGATGTCTTGTTGAAGACTACCTAGTTGGAAAGGTTGTTGAGTTCTACAATGAATACTAATCAAATGCATAAGCTATCGAAGTTCCTATGTCTTGTCACATGGGAAGAATTACAGGTAAGGGTATATTGAGGACTTGAGTAGTGAGCATTAGTTGTGAAATGCTCTTACATAATAGTGAAGAAGTGGAGCATTACTTGGACAAGCATATAACCTCTACAAAAGAGCAGAATCATGAAAAGAATAAATAGTGGGTAAAAGTTGAACACAAGCACTCCTTTGTCACTTGGTTCCAGAATCGAGGTCTTTTTCATTTGCCATAAACACTGACGATGTTTCTGAGACTACAAGATAGTTAGCACATGGCCTCACATGGAGGTTTTATCTTATTGTGGATATGACATCAATAGGTGTTCTTTCTACACAAAGGGATAGGATAATAGGAGCATTATGCAAAATAGTGGAGTTACTTTGGTGGTTTAGTCAATGCATGTTTCTAGTTTTTCCTATACACACAAATATATCATATTACGAGGTTATTGAAGACATATAGGAACTTGACTACATCAAATTCAAGATGCCTATATTTTGATGGAAATGGATTGAGGATAACAACGACATCCAAGTAGATGACTTAGGATTTACTTGTGGATCTTAATAGGAAGGGTCATAAGGGGAATTGTTTATAATGGCATTCCAAGCAAAACATATTTTCTCATTTCTCATACCTAGCTAATAAGAGGTAGTATATAGTTCTTCAACAGAAGAGACAGATTGTTTGTGATGGAGATGAAGAAGACATAAGTAATAACATTAAAAAAACCCCTCCTTTCTCCTCAAGACTACCTTTGATGAATGATGAAGGCAATTTAGAAGAGTTCTATGTGCAAGATGATCATGGTGAAAGGATATGGGATGAAGATCCTCCTAGAGAAAAAAACTTAGGAAAAATTGAAAGTAATTGATTATGTGTTTATTGTATATGTAGGCAACTATTTATTTCACTCACTTGATTAAAACTCCAAATACAATAAACTATAATAATATTGTCACTCAAAATGACTCTTAATAACTACTTATATAAATATATCAAATCTAGATACTAGAACTTTTGTATTCAAAGTTCACACAAAATGAATTTCAACAATAGGAGCTCACAAGACACACGAACTTGGACATAGAAATAAAAATTACTATTCTCTAATTGTTGGATTTACCTATATTACAATATTTATTTTATAAATTTTATGCTATTGGTGGAAGTTCATGCTCAGCTTTATATATGGTTTTGAGATGACAACTATTGGTATTCTATTATCTCTATTAGTCAGTCATGTTCATATTTTACCCTATTTCTTTGATTGTATTGAATTTTTTGTATTACAGATCCTTTTGATTGTGGTTACTATGGTATTTATAGAAGTAATAAAAGTAGATCTAAATGCTTCTACCAATATGTAATGTAAATTATAATTTTTTTTTCTAGATAATGGATCCTAAAGAGTTCATTAAAGGAGAAAGAATAATTGAGAGAATTACATAGAAAGTAAGTAAATGCCTTAAATTTTTTATTATTAATTTGACATATTTTTATTTTAATTAATTTTGTAATGCCTTGAATTTTTTGTTGATCAATCAAATGTTTGAAGTTGTTGAAATTATGATTACAGTGGGTGATTGTATTGGTCCAATGGTTGTTTCTGTAAAAATGTAAATGGCAACAAATTTATGTAAAAATGTTACTAGCAACAAATTTCCATGAAAATATAGCTAGTAGCATTTTTTTTTTAGAAAATACGTTGGTTTTTCAAAACCAACGTCTTTTTGCCCACTAAAGACGTTGGTTCTTATATCAAACTAATGCCTTTAATGATCGAGAAAAAATGTTAGCTTGTGGTCAAGAAAAGATGTTGGTATTATATAAAAATTGATATTTTTAGCGGACAAAAAGAGGTTAATTTTTTTTATAAAAAAATTGATACATAATTTTTTTTTAAATAAAAAGATATTAATTATATATTAAAAACTGATGTTAATGCTTAATTTACACATCAATTAAAAAATTAACTAAAATTATTCTAACCTATAATATTAATTAGATAGACTTCGGTCTCCAGATCAATGTGATATATATGAAATAATATACGTGTAAGTGCAGTGACCTATAGCACTTCATTGTGTATGCAGTCTAAGGACAAGGTCATATATAGTTTGTTTTCAAGTCATCCAAACTTAGTTATTGGCTTATCAACTTTACTTTTGGGTCTGAAAAATTAGGGTTGCGTTTAGTTTCAGGAAATGTTTTCTATTTTCATTTCTTATTTTCATTTTCAGAATTTCAAATTTTAAAAAACATGTTTGATTTGATTACCGTTTTCTATTTTTAAGAAATAAAAATAATAAAAACATGTTTGGTTTAACTATTTTCAATTAACTAAAAATTTAAAAAAATTACAATAGTGCCACCGCGTTTTCAACTTTTGAAAATGAAAATAATGAAAATAACTTTTTTCCATTTTTAGTTTTCAATTCATTTTAGAAAATATTTTCAGAAAACATTTTCAACAAAATCAAACCAAACATGTTTCTAACCTTATTTCCTGTTTTCATTGAAAA
>JANHAO010010392.1:0-17708 GCA_026873985.1 Saraca asoca
TAGTTTCTGTTATGTTAGATTCTGCCAACCCCCCATTTACATCTCCTAATTTGATTGATATCATCTCACAAATGATCTTTGGGTTTGACCCAGTGTTGCTCTATGCTACAAGTAGGGTAGTGCAATCCGATTTTATAAATTTTTTAATTTGATCGGCCATGACAAACTGTAATCAGTGAGCAGTGGAAGGACTTCCAAAGCTGGTTGACAAGAGATTACATCTCTATCAAGAGGTAGAGTGATGAAAACCCTTTTAAGAAATACAACTTTCTTGATCAATAAGTGTGGGATGATTTTTTGAAACAACATCAATCTAAGGCTTTTCAATTAAATTTGGCCATCTTACCTTATATATTTTTAAACTATATATTATGAGTAATTTGATAATTTTTTTAACAAATTTTTTTGTCAATAGGGTAAAAGTGCAACCAATAGGGAGAGACAAGCAAAAAATAAACATGAACATATGCTGTCTCGTGGAGGATATGTGAAGCTTAAGTAAGCTTTAATGAAGGAAAAGCTTGTTGAACAACAAGCTTTTAATCGGTTCGATTCACAAGTGATTTTCAGATCTCGACATAAATCATGGAAAAGAGCTATGGTCAACACAAAAGGTAAATATACAATTGAAGAAAGCCAGATAGCTATCAAGAAAATTATAAATAATTTTTAAGTTTTAATTGCTTAAATAATTGTAAGTGTTAAGTTCTAATAAATATTCTTAATTATATATATGCCACAGGATTCCCTCATGTAGTAATTGACTCAGGAAGAATTTTCTCCATCTGGAAGGATGGACATATTAATAGTTGTATTGGAAACTTAAGAGCATCCTAACTATATTAAGAGGGTTAGGGGAGGTGTGGGTTTTAAGGTCTATTTTGGAAGATCATTAAAGCATCTTCAAGGATCATCACTTTTTGTAGAGGATTATGTTGTAGAGATTGTTGCTTGAGTGACATAAAAGGTGAGAGTGGAGATTACTGCTCAAGTGAGAGATGAGGCTCAAGCTGCACTGGAAGAAATCTTTGATTGGAAGATGATGGGCTAAGTTTAGAAGATGGGCATGTGATCACTCTCTAATCCAAGGCCTGTTCTTGTTGAGGTAGAGATGTACCTTGCTCCTTGTCTAGTAGCATGAAAGCTAGCTACCAGGGAGACCCTGACTCATTTGTAGAGCTACAAGAGGTAAATGATTATCACTAAAAGCTTAAACTTCTTTTATTAATAAGTAGTTTCTAATTTTTTTTTTGTAAAAAACATTACAATTAAATTTTTCAATTTGATATTTTGGTCTATATAGGAAGGAGACAAATGTCTTCTAGCTCTGGTACTTGAGGAATGTATAGTGCTACATATGGAAGGGTTTTCCATAGCCATACCCTCAATTGTCAACAATTGTCAAGTGATCAAGCAAGGGCCATCATTAACACCTCACTGGATTAGAGTACAAAATTACTAGTGCCAATGAATAAACTAGAGACACTTGGCTAAACAATTAGGTCTTATATCACATGGATGAAGAGTCTTATCACTTTGGTTACAGAGGTATCATTTTCTCTCTAATAAGTATTTGTATTTGAAAGACCTAATTTTACATATTTTTAATATCTAAATTTTATAATCTTATGCATGTCCATTAGACATTTTACCAAAAATGAAGTGAACAGAAGATGTAGGAGGGGATAGAGGTTGAGAGTAAGCAAACCAATGAATTAATGACTTAAGGAATTAATTAGCCACCTTAGACCCAAGAGATGCCTCTTGTTGAACTAAGGAAAATGTTATATGCTTTGGCTTAGAGTATGGTGAATGATGATTTCATCCAAGTTTATATGGATGCTAAGGTTGAGGATAATGAATGTGATATTTTGTTGACCAAGGATGACATCATGCAATTTTTAGCCATAGAAGAGATAAATATATCTTGCACTCAAGTTTTTGAAATGTGAGTTTATCTTTAATTTTTAATTCATAATTTTATTTATATTAAACAATTTAAAGTATTTTATTAACCATTTCCTTTATTTTCTTGAAAAGGTTTCTATATCGTGATTGTGAGACCAAGGAATTGGATATCAAATTTTTATATCGACAGTTACTTGCACTAGTAGGCCTCACCTATGGTGAAAAACAACATACACCATAGAAATTCTAAAATAAAGGAGGCAATGTATTTTTGCACTATTTATTAAGTTATAAGTATGTAATGTGACATTTTATTATTATTAGCATCAATTTGTTATTAATTATTCAATATTTTGTTATTATAGGCATTATTGGATGTTATGTGTGATTTATACTGAGAGAACTATTGTTTACTAGCTTGATCACTTGGGGTATTTGATGCATAAGAATATCAAAATCTTAGTTGAAATGTGTTGTTTGGTAAGTTAAAATCTAGTTTTAGGATTTATATTATATATGATTTCCTTTTTTAATATACTGGTTTTTTATATGTATTTAATTAAACAGATGCATTAAGATTTATTTTTATATGTGTGGCAAAAGAAAAAATCTAACACAAAATGGAACACCTTACAAGTAAATTTTTTTGATCATATTGAATATCTTTTATAACCTAAGTAATTTCATTTTTGATTGAAATGGTTATATGAGTACATGCAATTGATATTTTTGTAGTGCCTTTGCCAACAAAGAAACGTGGAATATGATACTTTATAATGATGCATATGAGAGACATACTCATTCAAATAGAGGAAGACCATGGTCCACAAGAAGTATAATAGTTTGTTTTGGATTTGTTGAGTTTTCTATTACAAAATTTATGGTGTTATTCTATGATATACGGCTAGATGATTTATTGTATGTATATATGCTTTGTAGTATTTTGGAAATATCAATCTTTATACGAAAACTAAAATTGACCAAATTTGAGATTAGGAGGCTATATTTCTCCTACCATATTATGATAAATATAAACAAGAAAGTTGTAATGTATTGTTTGTTTTGAAATACTTTGGAGATATTTGTTGTAATGAATTATATGTATATTTGTTTTGCTATTCTTTGGAGATATTTGTTGTAATAAAAGTTGTAAAATTTCTTTGCTTAAAAAATGAGTTAAGAGAGACAACGTCAGTTTTTTAATAAAAATAAATGTCCTTAATGATTTACATGTCAGTTTCAAAATAATAATTGACATCTAAAATGAATTATATAAATATATGTTTTGCAATACTTTGGAGATATTTGTTGTAATGAAAGTTATAAAGTTGTATGGCTTTTTTTTTTAAAAAAAAAAGAGTTAAGAGAAATAACGTCGATTATTAATAAAAATTGACTTCCTTAATAATTTACACTTTGGTTCCAAAATAATAATTGATGTCTAAAGTTTCTACATATTTTAAAATTAAATGTAATATTTGAGATTTCTATTTAAAAAAAAAAACAAGTCAGGAGAAACAATGTCGAATTTTTAATAAAAATTAACATCTAGAATCTTCACATATTTTAAATTAGATATAATATTAGTGATCTTTTTTTTAAGCACATGCTAAGAGAAATTACGTTAAATTTTTTTAACTAAAACTAACATTTGAAGTGTAAAAGAACTACATTTTATAAATATATGTATTACAGTGAGTTATAAATAATTTATGATTATATATGAATGGTTTTTTTTTCCTGAAGGTGCTATTTATATTTAATAGATTGAGTGACAACTGATGTTATATATTGCAGATTAGAATATTAGATATCTGTCTCTGTTTTGTTTTAAAAAAAATATGGGTTCAGAGAAATGATATCAAATTTTTAATAAAAATTGGTGTCTAAAACCTCCACACATTTTAAATTAGATGTAATATTAGAGATTTCTTTTTTTTTTAAAATATTTTGTTAAAATTCAAATTATTTTATCTAATTTTATTTGTGAACAAAATTTATTCTCTAACCATTAGTTTTTGGTACTCCCAATAAAATAATTTCATTTAACTAAAACTGCAGAATATTTCAAGAATTCAATGCTATTAAATTGGACAAAATAATTTAAGAATTTAAGCATTATTTAATGGAAATAATTAATTAGCCTTTAAGCAATTTATTTGTGAAAATTGTAATATATTATCTAAGAAAGAAAAAAAATTCAAAATAAATGAGACACAGTGATGGGAATATACGCATGTAAATAAAAATTAAGACGTCGATTCTAACTAAATGACCGATGTCAAATGTCTTCCTCTTATATAGGAGTTTGAAGGTTTCACAAATTTCACTATCATTCTCACTCTCTTCCAAGTTTGATATTATAGCTCTTTTCCCCTCCATGTTCAGTGATTTGAAGTCACTCTTACTGTCTCATCGACCACAAAAGTTTAGCTCACTCTCAGTGGTTTGAATTGATTTTTTTTTATCTTGCTCTCTCCGTTTCTAGGTAATAACTGCTTTTCTTTTTGAATTTTGTTATAATTAGAATATAGAAATACCTTAATACATTTATAGTGTAGGACATAGCTAACTTGTTTTCAAACATATTTGGGATTGTAAATTTGTAATTATAATTGACTTAAAATATAATTGACTTAATTTATTAATAAAAGTCCAACATTGCCTTGTTTTTTTTTTTTTTAATTTTATTCAATTTTGGATAGTCATGGATCATAGGTTGATGTTTGTTAATCAGTTGAGTAAAGAATATGCCAATAAGGTTGAGGAGTTTATTAGATTTGCTATTCATCGAGATGTTACAAATAGTAATGAGATGGTTAGGTGTCCTTGTGTGAAATGTTGTTGTGTTAAGAGAACAAAAGTCGAGGAAGTAAAAGATCATTTATTTATTCATGACATAGATAAAGGGTAAACACTATGGATAAGGCACTATGAAAGTAAATTGTCTAATATGTCTAGTAGTTATCAATATAAGGGAGGGTATCAAAATAATGAAATTGATGTGGGTTTGCATAATCGATTGGAGGATATGGTGCATGATGTTGTTGATGATAATTTTATTGAGCAGCTACATATCCTTGAAAGCTTATTAAGTGATGTAAAAAAGCCATTGTATCCTGGTTGTACCAAATTTACACAAATGATCTATTATATTAAGATTGTTCAACTTGAAAGTGGGAAATGGGTAGAGTGACAAAAGTTTCATGGCCTTACTTGAAGTGTTGAAAGATATGCTTCCAGAGCATAATGAACTTCCAAATTGTACTTATAAGGCTAAGCAAGTCTTGTGCCTATTGGGTACGAAGTATAACTTGGCCTAATGATTGTATGTTATACCAAAAAGGAGTATGGAAGTTTACATAAGCGTCAAAAATATGGGGCATCACATTACAAATTGAAGAAAATTGATGTTGTAAAAAATAAAGGGCTCTAGCTAAGTGTTATGGTATCTTCCAATAACATCAAGGTTTTAACACATGTTTGCTAATGCAAGAGATGATAAGAACTTAACGTGGCATTTGAATTGAAAGATTTCTGTTGACAAGCTTTGAAATTTGGTTGATTTTCTTCAATGGAAAACACTTGATTCATTTTTTTCCTAACTTTCGTAGTAAGGCAATAAACCTTAGACTTCAAATTTGTATAGATGGAATGAACTTTTATGGTGACTTGAGCAGCAAACATAGCATATGGCTTGTTTTGTCTGTGATTTACAATTTACCTCCTTGGTTATGTATGTAGCACAAGTATATAATGTTTTCATTGATGATTTTAGACCCAAACAACCAGGAAATGATATAGATATCTTTTTGGCACTGCTTATTGAAGACTTGAGGATGATGTGGGATGAAGGTGCGTTAGTATTTTACGCATATCATCAAGAGTCTTTTTAGTTAGATGCCTTACTCTTTTGCATAATAAATGACTTCCTGGGTTAGAAAAAGTTATCTAGATACAATGTGAAAGGACATAAAGCATGCTTGCATTATTTGTGAGAATGATACATTTTCTTGTTAACTTAAGCATGGAAAGAAGACATTGAATCTTGGCCACCAAAGATTTCTTCCCTAGTCCCACCATTATTGCAAGTGAAGAAAGACTTTCAACGGGTTATCAGAGGAGGGAAAAGCTCTAATGCCATTAACTGGGGACCAAGTTTTTGAATGGGTGAAAAATATTGATGTCATTTTTGGCAAACTCTATACAGTTATTAGTGATAAGACTTTAGGGGGAAAAGAGGTCTATATTCTTTGATCTTCCATATTGGCAAATCCTGTTTGTGAGACATGATCTTGATGTGATGCATGTGAAGAAAAATATTTGTGATAGTCTTATTGGAATGCTTTTGAGTATACTGGGTAAGATCGAGGATGGGGTCAAAGCCAGACTAGACTTAGTTAAAAAGACAACATGAAAGGAATTAGCATCAAAGAAGAAGGGTCAACATATGTATTTGCTACTAGCTTCTCATACTATGTCTTGAAAGGAGAAAACAACAAGTATCTGTATGTGTTTACACAGTGTTAAGGTGCCACTTGTTAACCTAGGTTATCCTAGCTACACTTTTTCTTCAGTTTTGATGATTGAAAAACAATTTTACTGAAATTTTTTTTTAGAAAAACACTTTGGCCATTATTATGAGTTGACTTTATATTTTTGAGTGTTTATCTATTTTTTGCAGAATTCAAAGTTAATCAAAGTTTAATCAAAAGATCTACTTTAGTATTAAGTTTTTACTTTATTTTTTAGGATCTTTTGTAATAGAAATCTTTTTCAAATTGCTTAATTTTTTTTTTAAAGAATAACTTACAATGAGGTAAAATAAATCATTTAAGATGTGTTTTCAAACAGATTTTTCACATATTCCTTCACAAGTTAAACTTTTATAAAAATCATTTTTTTACTATGAGAATTAATTAACAAATCGATTCTTTACTAGAAAACCTTGTGCAATGAACATGAATTAATTCATCAATCGATTCATAAAGAAAATTTTTCTTATCGAAGGATTAGAACTTTTTCGCATCAATTCATCAATTGATTCAGTGATGAATTTTCACTTAACCTGAATCATTTCTTAAATTGATTAGTTAGTTAGAAGTTTTTCCATAGTTGTCACGAATTGATTCCTGAATCAATTCAAGGATCAAAAGTCAGTTATTTTTTAACTCAACTATAAATAGACTAAACCCTATTTTCAAAATTTAACTTTTCATAACTTTGTGCGATAGATAGAGAGGAAAATGTAGAGCTTACACCTGATTTTTTCACCTCCCCTAGATTGGATGATTTTATCAAATCTTGGGTGATCCAAAAGTGATTTCTGCATAGCTAATTGTGATATATATCTCAATGTGATTGTATTGTATTTCTAAAGTCAGTCTTTGTTATTCTTTAAGATTTTTAGGGTCAGAAATCTAGATATAAAGGAAAAGGTTAATTTTTCCTTTGCATCCTTCTAGAATTGTGAGGTTGATGGCAATTTGTAGGAGGTGCATTGAATTCTTGTTATATCTTCTTAGCTATGAGGTTGATCGTAGTTAGGTTAGATTTAGACTTTTTGTATATTAGGTATTAGAAGAGCTTGTTAATTTCTTATTGTAAAATTGGTCCCTAGAAACCTTGTTAAATTCCTATGTTTAGTTAATAAAAGTAATCATACAGCTAAGTATTGATTTAGTGGAGAAGATTTGAATTGTAGTTTCAATTTAAGTTTAACCACTTTAAAAATCTGTGTCTCAATTCTTTAAATTTTGCATTTATATTCTTTCAAAGTCATAGATTCTATAATTCTAAATTTTTGCTACATTGAATTCTATAATTCTACTTTTCTTACATCAACTCTATTAATATTCATTATTTCTAGTTCTGTAATTAATGCTATAACCTATTTTTTTGCTAATTCATTTAATTGATTGAATAATTGTTAACTATACAATTTCATTCAAGAAAGACTTCTGCTGTACGTACAAATTAAAATTAACAAGTGCATTCAAATTTGATTTAGCTGATTAAATTCATTTAGTTTTATAAAGAGCATAAAGTTCCCCAATGGGAATAAGGGAAAGATCCTAGTTATCTAGCTATATCACTCTTAAGACCAACACCACTAAGGCATTCTTTAAACATTAGAAGCCTTGTTTCAATGAAAGGTTTGAAATTAGTTAGTTTGAAGTCTCATGATTATCATACTTTGATACAACAATTGTTACTGGTGGCTATCTGATCAATATTGCTTAAACATGTGAGACACACTGTTACTAGACTTTGTTTTTTCTTCAATGCAATATGTAACAAAGTCATTGACCTTGAGAAATTGGATGACTAGTAAAAGGAAGTTGTTGTTACGCTATGTCAACTTGAAATGTATTTTCCACCTTCCTTATTTTAGATCATGGTACATTTGCTGAGAGATATAAAACTTTATGGATAGATTTATTTGAAATGGATGTACCCTTTTGAGTGATATATGAAAATCCTAAATGGGTATGTGATGAATCAACATCGACTTGAAGGATGTACTGTGAAGGCTGCATAACTGAAGAGGTTTTTGAGTTTTACAATGACTACTTATCAAATGTAGAAGCTATCAGAGTTCTCAAGTTTTGTCATGAAAGAAGAATTGCAGGTAAAGGTACACTAGGGACCCCGAGTGGTGAGTAGCAGTCATGAAATATGGTTACAAGTGTACCTTTACATCATGCATAATAATGAATAAGTGGAGCCTTACTTGTACAAGCATATGAAACTTACAAGAGAGCAGAATCATGGAAAGCATGAATAATGGGTATAAGCTGAACAAAACCACTCCTTCATCACTTGGTTCCAGAATCAAGTTCAGTTTCAGTTGGCACAAACACCAAATGTTGTTTTTGAAAGTACAAGATGGTTAGCCCATGGACCTTACATGATGGCCTTATTTTATCATGGATATGACATTAATTGGTATTCTTTCTACATAAAGGGACAAGATGATTGAAGCACAATGTAGAATAGTAAAGTTACTTTGGTGGCTAAATCAATGCATATTTTACGGGGTCATTAAATACATAAGGGAGCTTGACTACATCAAATGTAGGGTGCGTATGCTTCAATGTAAACGGGTTAAGAATAATAGTGGCATCTGAGTCGATGAGTTAGGGTTCAAGTTGGTGGATCTTAACAGAGAGGGTCATAAAGAGAACTATTCATAGTAACATCCCAAGTAAAATAGGTTTTTTTATATTACAGACTTGGTTGATAAGAACTTGTATGCAATTCTTCAACGGAAAAGATAGATTGTTAGTGATGGTGATGAAGAAAAGATAGGTAATGATGTTGAGGAGACCTTTCCTTTCTCTTCAAGATTATTTCTGGTGAATGGTGAAGGTAACTTTGGAGGAGTTTTACATGTGAGATGATCATGATAAATGGATATGGATTGAAGACCCCATAGACAAAAAAAACTAGAAAAAATTGAAGGTAATTGATTATGTTTATTATATTTGTAGGTGACTATATAATTTTTAATTTAAATGCTTATACTTGATATATTATATGTTTATTGTGTATAAACAACCAACTATATAATTTTTAGTTTAAAAGCTTATACTTGATTATGAGTTTATTAAAATTAAGGTGACTTGATACAAAAAATTGTTTGATTTTAGTGGAGAAAAAACTACCTTAGGAAGGAATTCAATCATTTCGTAATAATATACAATCTGTACAACCTGTTGAATAGTTTGCTCTTAGGTATAAATGTTATAACTAGTTTCATATATAAATTGAATTTAGTTGCTTATATGAAATACATATATCATGTTGCTAATTTTGTAAAAGATAAAATTTTGCCTTTTAGATAAATTGACTCCCATGAATTTTATATATAAAAATGAAGTTTAGACTTATATGGATGGACATGAAAACACTTGAAATTTTTTACTAAAAGCTCTCACCAATGTCATAAATTGCATTATAGGAGAAGACATAACTAAAGGAGAAGTATAATTGTATGAATTTACTTAGAAAGTAAGTAAATGATTATTATGTATAGATTTGTTGTTAATTTGGCATGTTTTATTTAATTTTGTTTTGTAATGTCTTGAATTTTTTGTTGGTCCAATAAAATATTTTTTGTTGTTGAAATTGAGATTGTGTTGAATGACTGTAGATTTTAGTTTGATGGCTGTTTATGCTAAAATATAAACAGTAGCAAGTTTCAATAAAAATATAGCTAGCAATAGGTTTCTATAAAAAATGTAGTTAGCATAAGTTTTTTTTAGGGAAAAGACATAGATTTTATACAAAACCATTGTCTTTTTTTCACTAAAGATGTCGACTATTAATAATAACTAATGTCTCTAGTGATCGTTAGTGGTCGAGAAAAGATATCGGTTATTTTTTTAAATCGACATCCTTTATTATTCGACGTTCTTAATAGTTGATAAAAGACATCAATTTATGATAAAAACTAACATTTTTAGTGAAATAAAAGATGTTGGTTATTCATAAAAAATCGACATGTAAATTTTTTTTTCTAAATAAACATATGTTGGTTGTATATTAGAAATTTTTTTTCCAATTCAAACAAATATGGATAAATGAGGCCAATAGTGAATAAATTTCATGGGACAATATTTCAATTAAAGAGGGATTACTTCTTTTATTCACATTTAAAAGCCTAGTTATAAACTCTCAAGTGTGTAGGGAAAGCTCTTGGCTACACACTTGACCCCCTAGACTAGTGCCTCAATGCCTACCTTGTGTCACCAGGCACTTTCCTAGAAAGCATTTTAAGTCAAAGCCTTAATGGCACAAATAAACATACTTTTTTCTAAGTTGATATAAGAGCCTTTCTCCTAACTTGGAAGGATTCAATGCGCCACAATACACCAACACAAAGATAAAAATACAAGGATCATAATCATGTGCTTATCTGCTTGCACTAGACAAGTTATCTTGGTTGAAATTACATAAACAGCCTCAAAATGGGAAAAATAGGAAAAATAATTTGAAAGTGCATTTTCTATCAGATTCATGCCACATGATCTTCTATTTATACTTGATTTTTGTGTTAGGTTTCATTTGAATTCAAGCATATTTTCTTTCTAAATTTGGTCACAAGTTCCAATTTATGATATTCTCTTCCACTTGAAAACATTGATGCCCTTATTGATGACTCAATCTGACATAAATTTGAAAGAATCTTTTTTTTGCTTCCCCTAAGCACCTCACTTAACTTCTTCTTTGCTTGTCTCTTTGTACTTTACCAATGTTTTTTTCTTCAATACTTCAGTTTGACACTGTTTCTTGAAAGTCTTCGATATGCTCTTCTTCAACTCTTTGTAGGCTTTCTTCTGCTTGTCTCCTTAAGTTGTTGTTGACAATGAAAAGAGTTGCCTTTACAACTCTTGAGATATTTGTCTTTGTAGTTGAGCAAGAGTTAGGCAATTTTTGAGTGCTTACTATGGATATTCCCTACATCTAATGTTTTATTTCACCAATGTAATAGACACAAGTCTTATAGATTGTTCGGGTACAAATCTCATTTCTTGCTTACAAGACATGACTTGCTTGCAAGTCTCATTTCTTTCTTACAAGTCTACTAGCGTGGTTTCAACAATCAGTCATACTTTGTTGACTGAATTCATTACTCGAACAACATTACTCCTTGAACATGAACATAACACCTAACTGATGTCTTAACAATCACTCAAACATGACACCTTGATGGCGATCCCCTTCTATGGCTGATAGGGTTGAACAAAGAGTTATCCATCACTCTTGTTCTAGCTTGCACACATCTGTGCTCTTTAAGGTTATTGCCACAAAGTCCTCTTGTGACTAAACTCTAATACTCTTAAGGCAATGTGAGCTTAAGTCACTATTGCAAGTTGATCCTTGCGACTAAGTAAATGCCCCTGTATGTAAGAATATCATAGTAAGATAAAATAAAAATGTATGTGTTAGGAAACTACTTCTCAAACACACACTATGGCTTTTGGCTCCTCCATAGACTCCTATTTAAAAAGGATTTATCTACTTTGCACATTTCTCTTGATGCGCCTACCCACTACCTTCCTTACTACTATGTGGGCTAGTATCCTTAGATCTACATAGCTCCGTATGTGAATATACCTCTGGTAGGGATGGGATTTATCACACTTTGTTGTTGTCTCACTACTCTTAGGACTCTACGAATCAAATCACACTGATCCTAGTATAAAACTTATCCTCCCCATCCTCCTTGCCTTGTTGTGCCTTCACCTGAAGCTTGGCTTGTAAGGCATTTAGGGCAGCCCTTTATGGAAACTCTGCCACTCTATGTGACCCACTACATAAGAAACAAGCTAGGATCTTAGACTTTCCTTTGCTGTTGGATGTTTAGGTTGCTCTTAAAACTTGCAAGTGGGAAGACACTCTGTTACCTCTTCCCCTACTCATGGATTTGCCATCCTTGCTTGACTGGCTACCACTAGCAGTATTTGACCCCTATATGGAATTCCAAGCTAGGACAGCAAATGTTATAGTTAGACAAGTGCTTAGTTATGATCATCATTTCCATAAGGCTTTGAACTTTTCTCCTTTAGAGTTCTATGGTAGCTTTTCATGATAGACCACCAAAGAAATATAATAGCTTATCCTTTTTAGTCATGTCCTTTATATTTGACATAATAGTTATGAACTTTTTCACATAGTCATAAAATGATTCTGTCTGTCTCAGTTCTCTTAATTTCTATTGGGCTAAATAGTCAATGTTTTCAAGATAAAAGTGCACCTTCAATTATTGCTTAAGCTCTTCCCAAGTATTAATGCTACACCTTCCCTTCTGAATCTCTTGATACTTAGTCATCTACCATACCTTAGTGTTGTCTATAAGGAACATAGTAGCTCTATTTTGAGCTTTCTCAGAAATAATGCCTGCTACTTAGGAATATTGATCTACGTCAAACATAAAATTCTTAAGCTTTTGTGCATCTCTTTCCCCTACATTTGGCCTTAGTTTAGGGATTTTTCACCTTTTTCCTTCACTTTGAGGTATCACCTTTTTGCGAATAGTTCTCCACGGCCATCATCAATACCTTCACTGAGGTTGTTATTTCACTCAACTTAGTAAAAAGAGTTACTACGACATCCTTCACTTTGTTGGCAAGGTCTTTCATAGCATTCCTTAAATCCTTTTGAATGTTCTCAAATGCAACAAGTTGCTCATCGACTTGTGGAACATCACTAGTCCTTGCACCTTTAACTCTCGTGCTAGTTTTGAGATTTGAGACTTGGTGCTTGAGAGACTTCCAATTTTTGGCCCTTTGAAAGAGTACACGAATCTCTTCACTTTTTGAGTTTCTTATGACCTCGGTAATTCCTTTGAGATTCCTAACTGCAACATCAATTGCATCAAAGCATTCAACGGACATCATTTTCTTTGACATAATGACGTATTGAAAGGGTACAGTGGAAACAAAGAAGTGTGTGTGTTCTTAATGATGCTTTGAAACCAAAATGTCACAGTTTGACAACTTAATTGACGGAATGTGTGGCACTTAGTATTTTTTGCTCAACACTTAGTACCTATTAATAAGCCAGCCAACAAGTCATACACCATCATAGTTTTAAAAAATAACAGGCAACACTTATAATTTATATCACATTAAGGCAACTATAAGCAACAAATCACATAGTGCATAAGTAACCAACTTACATATAAAGCTAGCCAAGTCATTCGCATTGGCAAACATGATGTGTTCAATAATTTGAAGCAGGTAAATGCAACCAAAAGCATATAAGTTTCGTGGGATAATATTTTAATTGAAAAGTGACTACTTCTTTTATTCACATTCAAAAGCCTTGTTACAGACTCCTGAGTGTGTAGAAAAAGCTCTTGGCCACATACTTGATCCTTTAGATTAATGCCTTAATTCCCATTTTGGTTATCGAACATTTCTACCTAAAGAGTTTGAAGCCAAAATCCTAATAACACAAATAAACATATTTTTTCCAAGTTAACAAAAAGGTTTTTCCTAGCTTAGAAGGGTTTTAATGCATCACAATACACTGACGCAAAGATAAAAAAAAAAATCCAAAAATCACAATTATGTGTTTATCTACTTGTATTGGAGAAATTACCTTGGTCAAAATTACATAAATGCTTTTAAAATAGAGAAAAATAGAGAAAATAATTTGTTCATGCATTTTCTTTCAAATTGCTGTAACCTTTTCTTTATGCTTGATTTTTATGTCAAGTTTCATTCAAATTCAAGTACATTTGTTTCCAAATTCGGTTACAAGTCCTAACACATTAAAAATGTCTAAACAAGCATAAGTGGACCAGGGTAGAAGTTAACGAGGGCATGCACCCACTGGCTTTTACAAGTCCTCAGAAGGACATTATTAATTTTGTAAAATTTTAATGAGATTTATAATTATAATTAATTATTGACCCTGTTAAATTGATGTTTTTATTCTAGTGACCTATTATCCCAAAAAATTATTAGGAAACCAATATCATATATCACAATAAACACTAATTTAATAAAAAACATTTCATCTTAATATTATTGAATTTTAATAAGAATAAATACAAATTACTTAAGAGATTTGCATCAAAGACAAGTATAGGATCTAAACTAATACTATTTGATTTATTTTTACATTTGTAACTTCAGGCTCATTTGTATAAATAACTTAAACCTTAAACTTGTTGTGGGTATTTTCTGGTATCGTGTGAATAGGTTGGCAAAAGCCCAACAAGAAAATCTGGATGAAGAATGTCCAGCTCGCCTAGAGGCTGAAGTCACAAGCATCATATTGCCATCCGCGAGCTCAGAATAAAGGACGTAGAGTGAGTCAAGGCAGGGGCCCTAGCTTGCATAGCCAACAGTTCATCCTACATTAGCTTGCATCACCAAATGTAAGCTTGATGTCACTGGCCAAAAACTAGTAGCGCCTTAGATTAGGACTACTAACTCACGGGAAGCCATATCCCACCTAGCTAAAAGCTCACTGTGGGTGAACTTGAACCAGGCAGCCTCTCAGACTCAACTTGTGGGGCCAATATGCTAGAGGCAACTTATGAGGGCTCACACATAGAAAGCAGTTTGTAGAAGCCATACTTGTCAAATATATTTATTATTTGATATAACAAATTTATAGCTTAGTAAATTATATTTGTAACCTCCCAACCTCTATAAAAGGGGGAGGATTAGATACAATAAGGAGGTCTAAAAAATACATACTACAATTCTGTTAAATTTTTTATAGAAATAAAATCATCCATGGACGTAGGAATCCAAACAAAGGATTTTAGTTAAACCACGTTAAAATCTCCAGTATTCATCTTGTTCTTCTTCTTTCCTCTTACTTTGGTTGTTTTCCTATTTTTCTACAGCTGATTGTAGCTTAGGGATACAAGAATTGTTCAGGTTAATTGAAATTTGGGGTCAAATTTCACTATCAACATTTTGGTGCTAGAGAAAGGGCCCATTTGCTTTTTGATTGCTTTTTTTTCTTAGCTATATTGGTTAAAGGAAGAACCACTAGAAGCTCAAACATTATAGTTAACTAGCCGACAGATGCTCCTATTGTCGGTGTCACTATTGATTTGCACCTAAAACTTATCGCCAGTCTGCTACTACTCCTAAAATTGATGAGATATAGATAGGTCACTAACTTTAGCAAGCATTTGAGCATATCGTAAGAGAGTTGGCTGAGGTGATTAAAGTGCTAATACAAACGAAAACCCTGGGCACGCAAAAATATGCTGAGATCACTATGCAACTTCAGTAGCTATGTGAAAGAGGCCAGAAGGAAAAGTTGGCTAGATAGACACATCGATGTTTTGACTCAGCTTGCTCCACCAATTAGCAAACAAGATCAGAAGCCCACCAATCATGTGGAAATTGTGATAGTCAATGACATAGGAGTTTGCACAGAGCCGAGAGCTCGAACAAGACCAATCAAGGCCACACCTTAGGTCGTTGCTCCCACGACCAAGAAAAAAGGAGAAAATAATCCTCTAGCCAGTGATCTAAAATGAAAGATCCGATGATAAGAGAAGTGCTTCAAAGGATAAAGTGACTAGAGGAAAGCCTTTGAGCTCAAGATGATCAAGCTTGCTATGAGGGGAGCTCATCATTTTCTATAAAAATCAAAATGCAGCCCTTCTCTCACAAGCTTAAAGTTCCCACGATTCCACTATACAACAGGAATAGTGATCTATGCAACCACCTAGACGCATTTAATGTCTAGATGGACCTTTAAACAACTAATCCTGAAGTTAAATGTTGTGTCTTCCTAGCTATATTAGGGGGCATACCTCAAGCATAGTTCAAAAGTTTCCCGGCTTGCAGTATTAGTAGTTGGGAAGATTGTCAACAAAAATTTATCAACCAATACCAAGCTTTGAAAAGGTAGCTCATGCCACATTGCCATCTCGTAATGATCTTTCAGCATAAGCATGAATCATTGAAAGATTACATAGTTATGCTTAGGCATAAGGCCAAGCTATAGAGAATCCCTTAGAGGAAAATATCCTGACAACAATATTTGTGGGACTTCGCAAAGATGAAAAACTATATAAAAGCCTATACATGTCCCCAGTTAGAGATCTAGCTAAATTTTACGATTGAGTTTCCAAATAGATTAGGTGGGAGGAGACTTTTGGTATAAAGGAGTCTAAGTAAAAGGACGAGGTGAATAGCTCTATTTAAAGCAAAAAGAGGAGTGATGAAAGTCAGAAGGATGATGCTCATGTGCAGCTGATAACAGAATATTTTACTCATTTATTTATCCTCTCACTTAGCATCTTAAGGTCCTAAATGACTTATTTCTAGTTGTGTTAGCATGCATTTATAGTGTGATGCCAATTGATTCATTAAGGAAATTTCTGCATAATGTGGCCATTTTAAGCAGTTTCTATATTCTGGCCATATTTTGAGCTACACTTGTCCAATTGATGTGATTTTTATCTTGTAGGAAAGCTAAGAGACAGACCTACAACTTTCATGAGACTCCAAGGCAGAATCATGCAATTAGCTATCTGAATTTGGAGTTAAATTTAAAGCTAGAATACTATCTTGGGTAGCTGACCTCTGTGCACTTATCAGACCATATTTGGAGATATACAAGTTCAATTGAGGTGAAACTAAGCCCAAATGGAAGATGAGACAGAAAGACACATTTCTTATGAGACTTCTAGACTTGAAAAGATCAAATTAGGTGTCAAAATGGAGCTGCAATTCATGATAGAAATACTACAAAATGGGCCTATGCAGAATTGGACTTTTAAGGCCCCCAATTGGTATGCACTTGAGCCTAATGATCCATCACTTTGTCTAGCTCACATTTAACCAGCTGGAAAGTAGTAAGTCTATGAAAAACTAAAAGAAAGTGGCTTACAAATTGCACAGCATGCAATGGCAGTGGCAGTAACAACTAGATAGCTATCATTACCTACTCACCTGTTAGCTAGCTTCTCTTCTTTTTACCCAGGCAAAGCTATTTGACAAGAAGCTCTTGAGTTTAGTTTTTGTAGTAGTTTTTAGAGTAGTTTTAGCTTAGTTTCTGGTAGGAATAGTGTAGCACATTTTTCTTCATTTTTCTCTGCATTTTTGTGCCTTCATGGAAGGCTAAGCTGTAATCAGTCCAAGGGGCTGCAACTTGAAAGAATTATGCTGAGATCCTGGTATTTATTTCTGCATTCAAATTGCTGGCCCTTTCTCTTCCTTTCCTATTTGTTTTTATTGTGATATCTGAGTTGAATGGATCCATTTGATTTAGATATTAATATGGTTATTGAGATCTTGATAATCACCTTT
>JANHAO010010393.1:0-17715 GCA_026873985.1 Saraca asoca
TAAGTCCTAATCCTAGGTCTTTTTATAATTGTTATCTTCTTTAATTACAATTTTATTTTCTTTGCATTTTTCATCATCTTTTATTATTCTTTATTCTCTACTACTTTCTCCTTGCTTCAATAAATCTGGATAGTTAAAGTGTAAAGGTTCTAGTAATTGAAAGGAACAAAACTTTCTTGTGGGATCGACCCGTATTCGCCGGTTCTCTACTACATCTGCGCCATGTGCTTGGGGTTATTTAAAACTATTACCCTATTAAAAACCTTATCTTGGACCTGTGTATACAAAAGTAATATGTGGAGGTTGTAGGTCTTTTGGGCTAACTCCCATAGGTAATAATTTCATGAATTGTACCTATAGAATACTAGCATCTCATTAAGGAATTAGGGTTCCACCTGACACTCTCTAGGCAGTCATGCTTGCTTCCCTCTTTATGGCATACCAATCATGGATTAGGAGCCGTGTTAGGGTTAACTATTGAAAGATGAATCAATTTGCTAGGCTAGGCTCTTGTGGTCAAAATGGTCATTTATTAGAAGGGGAAGCTGTTGTGGGGATTCTTCAAATAGATAGCGAGAGGCCCAGAAGGAAAAAAAGTGGCCCAAACTAAGACAAAGCCGTTAGGGGCCTTACGGCAAGCCGCCAAGGGTGCAGTCGCGAGCTCCAAATAAAAAAGGATGCTGGCGAGCTCTCCCCCGTCTTGTGGAATCGATCGAATACTTGACAGGCACTGCCTAAAGCACTCCATCAGCCCATAGCCCCCAAAGATCCGACAATGATTTGTCTAGTATTTATTACTTGTTGTCTACCATTTAATGTTTGTATAGATGTAATCATAGTTGTATACGAATAAACTGTTATTATCTATTGTAATCCCTCCCCATGAAAAGGGGGGATGAGAAGGCTATAAAAAAGGCAGAAAAGATAGAAACCGAAGGGGGAGATTCTCTTTGGTGATTTTATTATAAACTCCTTTGAAGAAGATAATACTACTTACCGTGGACGTAGGAGTCTAACAGACTTTGGTTGAATCATGATAAAAACTCCTTCTTATTCTTCCCTTTCTTCCCCTGAATATCATTGCGAATCTATACATATTAGTCAATAGAACAGCAGCTCGGCCTCTTGAACCTTTCGTTAACTAATTACCAAAATTGACCGTCAATATTTTGGCACGCCCAATGGGACTGACTGCTTACACATCCTTCCAAATGGCAAGGGGTAGAACAATCAAGAGTTCAGGTGCTGCCAATCTACCAAGTGGTCATGGTGAAGGATGACGAAACGCACCTGAGGAAGAATACCTAGTCTTAGCAAGCACTTCTTCCACCCTTCTGGAGGCAAATGGAGTGCAGATGCTATGCTAACGTCAAGAAGTACTTGAGGGTACGGTGAAAAAGCTCACCAACACGGTCAAAGCATTGACCTAGGCCCATATTCAGAGGGTCGGAGAGCATGACAAGGACCCCCTGCTGTTGAAATGGCTAGACAGCTGCAGACGGAGATGCCGAGGCAAAAACAGTAGTCGGTCAAAGAAGAAATTCAAAAGGCCAACTCAAATCTTTCCTGCAACCTGAGGTCAGAAGAGGGAGGATGACGAGCTCACAAAGAGAAAGAGAGCCAGCAAGCTAAAGACCCACGCTGTGTAGAAGGCTCAAGGGTGGACCACGATGATGCCAAAAGCCAGCGGTTCGAAGCCCAAGGTAAAATGATCGAGGAGCTATTACAGAGGGTATAAAAACTAGAGAAAAGCCCTTCAACCCAGGACCAGTCGAGCTATTACGAGGGTAGAACTCTGTTGTTTAAAGAGATCGAGATGGAACCTCTTCCCCAAAGCTTCAAGGTGCCATCGATCTTATTGTACGATGGAAGAAGTGACCCTTATGACCACTTGGATGCCTTCAACATCTAAATAGACTTACAAACCAGCAACCCCCTGGTTAAATGTCAAATTTTCCCAGCCACCCTCGGGAACATGCCTAGGGGATGGTTTAAGAGCCTTCCAGCTCGTAGTATCAGCAGCTGGGAGGAATGCCAGGAGAAGTTCCTAGACTAGTATTGGGCCCTGAAGAAACAACTTGTGCCACCCTGCTACCTAGCCACGATCTTCCAAAGTAAGAATGAGTCATTGAAGGATTACATCTCTAGATTTCAATGTGAGGTTGGTAATATGGAAAGTCCTTCTGATGATAGCATTTTGACTGCAATCTTGTTCGGACTTCACAAAGACAAAAAGTTGTATGAAAATATATACAAATCTCCGGTGAAGAGCTTGTGGGAGTTCTATGAGCAGGCCACTAAAGAGATCCGGTGGGAAGAAACTTTTGGCTTAAAAGGATTTGGGTAGAAGGCTTAAACTAGTTCTTCAGCTTCTAGTATGGGCAGGAAAGGAGGAAGCCATGGTAAAGACCATGAAAATCAAGTCAATAGCATGGGAGCACAACCCATGAAGAGACCTAGGGTAGAGCGATCCAAACTCCAAAGCTGTTATAGCAACTATAGCATCCTAATTGACACCCTGAAGAGAATATACATCACAAAAAAGCACCGGGAGAACTTTGGACGATCGAAGCCACTGCTAACTCCCCCGAAGCAACGGGTCCCAAGCAGGTTCTGTGCCTATCATAATGATATAGCACATAACCTCTGAATGCAAATCTCTTAAGGATGCAATCAAAGATCTTATCCGAAGGGGCCACCTAAGAGGTTACATGGCTCAGCCCTCAAATGATCAATCTCTGCCGCACATGACATAACCACCTTCCGGTGCTGAGCAAAAACAGACAGCGGTGGTCAGAACCATCTACACGATCCATGGGGGGCCACACATCATTGGGGCCTCATGTAGCTCATGAGAATGGTATGTATAGAATGTGAGCTACGTCTTATCTGAAGGCAACAAGCATGACAGACTCACCAAAAAGGGGAGGATGGCCCCAAGGTCTATCACTTTCATGGATGATGATGAGCAGGGGATCTAGTCTCCGCAAAATGATGTCATTGTCATCAGGGCTAAGGTTGGCAATGCCGAAGTGAGAAGAATTATGCTGGATACCGATAGCTCGGTGAACGTTATGTATAAGGGATGCTTTGATCGAATGGGACTAAACTGAAGCAACCTTGAATCCTCACCCGACCCTCTCTTCGGCTTCACCGGTGATGCAATATTCCCTGTAGGACGAATCAAACTCCTCATCATTTTGGGAGATGAAGACTGCCAATCTACCATCCTGATCGATTTCTTAATTGTGGACTGTCTATCGGCCTACAACATAGTCCTAGGGCAACTGGCCATGAATGACCTGGATCTGATTGTCTTTATAAGGACTTTAATGGTCTATTTTCCCATGGCAAATGGGGTCAGATGCTTGAAAAGTGATCAATACATGGCCCAGCGTTGCTATGAAGACACCATTAAGGTTGAGGATAAAGGAAGAAGGATGGACGCAATTCTGGTAAGGAACCTCAAGCCTTGAACTCAATCGAGGTAAATCATGGCCTCGACCCACAAGACTGGGAAGCAGAGAAAGAAATCAAACCAGTCGAAGAACTTGAAGAGATCGAGGTCGGCAAGGCAGGCGACTAGTGACAACTCATACTCAGGGGTAGTTTATCTCTTGACATAAAGAGCCAGCTAACGGACTTTCTCAGGGCAAACATAGATATCTTCGCTTGGAGCCAAGAGGATATGGTGGGAATCAACCCTAAAATTGCATCACACAAGTTGAATATCGACCCCCTCCATCAGCCGGTAAGGCAAAAAAGAAAGCCTCTAATTGCAAAGCACTCGTGCGCCCTAAGGAAGGAAGTGGAAAGGCTACTAACAAATAGGTTCATGTGGGAGGCTCATTACTCGGTCTAGATAGCTAACCCTATCTTGGTAAAGAAGAAGGACGGGAGATGGAGAAAATGTATAGACTTCACGGATCTCAACAAAGCCTGTCTAAAAGATAGCTTCCTTCTACCAAGAATTGACCAGCTCCTAGATGCCACGGTTGGCTATCAACTCCTCAGCTTCATGGATGCCTGCTCTGGGTATAATCAGATACCTATGGAACCACGAGATAAGGAGCATACAACTTTCATCACAGATAAAGGGCTACACTGCTACAAGGTAATGCCCTTTGGACCTAAGAATGTCGAAGTGACTTACCAGCAGCTGGTCAATGCAATGTTCAAAGATCAAATTGGGAAGACCATAGAAGTCTATGTGGATGACATGCTCGTCAAGTCTGGGCAAGTTTAACCATATAAAAGACTTGGATGAAATGTTCTAGATTTTGAGAAAATATCGGATGAAGTTGAACCCATTGAAGTGTGCTTTTGGAGTAGCTTTCAGAAAATTTCTAGGGTTCATGGTGAACAATAGAGGCATAGAAGCCAACCCTGAGAAAATAAAGGCATTCATAGATATGAGGTTGCCTAGTGGAACAAAGGACATCCAAAGCTTGACTGGACGGATCACAGCCCTGAGCAGATTCATGTCCAAAGCAATGGATCGATACTTGTCATTTTTTAAAGCCTTGAAAAAGGTGAAGCATTTTGAATGGATGGAGGAATGCGAAGCTACTTTTTTATCTTTAAAGGAATATATGGGCTGGGCCCCTCTCCTTTCTAAACCACAAGAAGGCGATGTCCTTATCCTTTACTTAGGAGTATCACGACATGCCATCAGCGCAGCCCTTATTAGCGAGGAGAACAGGATACAACTCCCAGTTTATTATGTGAGCAAAAGGCTGATAAACACCAAAAAGAAATATACTCCAATTAAGAAACTCATCTACTGCTTTGTGGTTGCATCGAGGAAGTTACGACCATACTTCTAGGCCTATTCCATCGAGGTCCGAACTTGATACCCGCTGAGACAAACCCTTCAGAAGATGGATGCCTCGGGTTGGCTACTGAAGTGGGCTGTCAAACTCGCTCAATTCGACATCCATTATAGACCATGGTCAATGATCAAAGGGCAAGCCTTAGTCAACTTCATAGCAGAATTTATCAGGTCAGCAGAAGAGGAAGCTAGAACCTCAAAAGAGCCATGGTGGGTGCTTTAAACCCATGGGTCATCATGTGATCATAAAGTGAGAGCTGGAGTCCTACTAATTAGCCCTAAAGGGTATAAAGTTCATTGTGCTTTAAGGCTCGAATTTTAGGCCACTAATAACGAAGCCGAATACGAAGCACTTCTAGCTGGGCTTCGCCTCGTGAAGGAAGAACGGGCTGAGAACTTAAAGGTCTTTAGTGACTCCCAGCTGGTTGTCTGTCACATAAAAGGGGAATATCAGGCCAAGGGGACGAAAATGGCTATGTACCTATAGAAGGCACAAGAACTACTTCACATGTTTCGAAGACACAAAATCAGCCAGGTCCCTCGAGCTCAGAACGCACACACAAATGCTCTAGCCTACCTGGCCATGGTTAAGGATGCAGAGTTCATAGGCATGATCCCTATAGAAGTCCTACCATCCCCTAGTATAGGGCAGAAGAATGATATAATGACAACCACTCCAATGCATGATTCATGGATGACCCCCATTGTGAGTATCTTTAGAACGGCGAGCTCCCTGAAGATAAGTTAGAGGTGCACCGTATTCGATTTCAAGCTATAAGGTACTGCATCATAGATGATGCACTTTACAAAAGAGGTCTCTGGGCCTTGCTCCTTCGTTGCATTGTCAGTCCCTAGTGTGACATCGTTTTGAATGAAATACATGCTACGCACTATGACAATCATGCTAGGGGGCTGTCGTTACCACAAAAAGTCCTTCGACAAGGCTTCTTTTAGCTAACTGTAAAATGGGATGCCATCAGCCTCGTCAGGAGATGTGACAAATGCCAAAAGTTCACCAACATTCCTCGAGCTCCTCCAGCTTGCCTCCAGTAAATGGTCAGCCCATGGTTCTTCACAATTTGGGGGATCGACTTAATAGAACCTCTCTCTATGGGTAACGGGAACTGCAAGTACATTGTAGTTGTTATGGATTACTTTACCAAGTGGGCAGAGGCAAAGGAATTGGCCCAGATTTCTTCCTCTTAGATACAATTTTGTGACAACCTCGGGATCTTAAAGAGTTTCTCATCAGTAGATCACCCTCAAACCAATGTGCAAGTAGAGGCAGTCAATAAGATTACAAAGCAGATCCTAAAGAAAAGGCTGGAGACAAAGAAAAGGGCATGGATGGATGAACTACCAATAGTATTATGGGCTTATTGCACCACGGCTTGCAATTCCACAAGAGAAACTCCTTTCTTGATGGTCTACGAAACAGAAGCTATCTTGCCAATTGAGTTCGAGGTTACCTCACATCGAAGAGCCACCTTCAATGCAAAGGAAAATGACCAGCTACTCTCAGCAAGAACCGACCTCGTCAAAGAAAAAAGAGACGAAGCGTGTCTGAGGATAGCGACCTACCAGCAAAGGATAGCTCGATATTACAATAGGAAGGTGCGGACTCAGAGTTTCAAGACAGGCGACCTTGTTCTACGACTTGTCTAACCAGGAGGCTGTGATCCCATAGATGGAATGCTAGGACCAAATTGGGAAGGTCCATACATTGTAAAAGGAAGGCTACAAGCCGAGGGATATCACCTTACCAACGTCAAAGGAATAAAACTTCCTCGGGCCTAGAACGCTAAACATCTCCAGCCCTATTATTAGTAGAGCAAATTCGATGTGGAAAACTTGTAACGGTATTTCAAATTAAGTAAATTCCTCTTTACCTTGATAAATTAGCGATGCATGTGTTTACTTGAATTCATGGAAACAATGACATTTCGATTAAGGCAAATTGTATTTACCACATTGAAAAACAAAGGGAGGCTCGGCTCTTACCTTGCCTAGTATAGATTATCGGAAGCATATAAGCCATAAAACTAGGAGAGAGGAAGAAAAAGGTAAAGCCCATTAAAGCTTAAAGTGAAATGTTTTAATTATAGACCACAGATATAGGAAATGAGACAAAAACAACAAAATCCTAGGAGGAAGGACTAGGGGGGCCTCAGAAGCAGGAAGATCCTAAGCATCAGAAGGGGTCACTACCGGCACATTCCCTGATGATTCTTCGTCACATTCATTCCCGACAACTCTTTTCCCTTGCGAAGTAGCCTCGGTTGGTACAGTGTTCTCCTTAGGAGGACCGTCTACACCATTAGCAGCCTCAACGCTAGATGGAGAAGTTATCCTTACACTTTCGATAAAACCTTGAATGATGTTTGAGATGTCTCCACCGAAGAAAGAAAAATCCATGCTCGGATGATACAACCACAAGGTATAAATGAAGCTATTAGTAGTATGGGTGGTAGCAGTCATCTGAGCTTCCTTGACCATAGTAGAGGTTTCTTCCTTTATCTTGATGACTTCCTCTTTGGCGTGCACAACTCTCTCTTCAGCCTGCTGTGCTCTCTCAATAGCACAGCTTGCCTCCTTGCGAGCATCTTCAAGCTGCCTTTGGAAGCCCTCGGCCTCTTGGGTAAGAAGGAGTATGTCCTCCTTAATTTTTTACAGCTCCTTATGGGTCCTTTGCAGCCTTGAAGCAAAGTCAACCACCTCGCATGCAAAGGCCTCCTCCCCCCTCCTAGCCGCAGCATTGGTACTCTCTAGTCGACTTCCGATGTCTTCCAGTTTCCTCTTCAATTTTGCCAACTCATTGGTGGTAGCAACAAGGTCAGTTTTGAGTCTCTCTCTCTGCCTCCCAGCCCAAGCATTCTTTTCTCTACTTGATGGCCTGAAGTGCCCCCTAAAAAAAAGAAGAGAAAGAAAAAGAAAGAGGGGGAGGGGGAAGGGGTAGAATAGAAGGAAAAGAAGAAAGATGGGTCAGAGTGCAAAACAAAATAAGGCAAGAAAATAAAGAAGGGAAACATCACTAACCACTAGGCAATGACTAGTCAACATCTCCATCAAGATGCTGTCTCACATCCCATTGTCCTTAAGAGATGCAATATCCTCTCCTAAGATCCGCCCTATGTTTTCATGAACGAAGCTGTAGAAGGCTAGAGTCTTGGCCCCTAACCCTTCAAAGGGACGGACCGATTCGCCTATCGGATGAAGCGAAGAGCTACGAGTGGGCTCCTTCCCTTTGCTGAGTCTCCACCTCTTCAAAGAGGGTTGGTTAGGAGCATCACTTCCTTGGCTCCGCGACCCTTTAATCTCCCTTTCAACCTTGGCGAAGCCATGTTGCAAGGTTTGAGCTGGTAGAGGTAAAGTCTCCTTCATTACGGACAAGCTGAAAGGAAGATCAACTCGAGTCGAAGCCAGGACAGAGAGTGGAACAGTTGGAGTAGGCCTTTGAGGAGCCAAGGAAGAGGAAGGATGATCAGCACGGGCACTAGCAACCCGTTTGTACCTAAGAGGGGGTTCGATGAGGTTAACCTGACCCATGTCAACCTCTTTGTCGAAATTTGTTGGAGGAATCTCCTTTATACCGTGAACTCCAATGTTGCATGAGCTATCGATAAGTGTAGTACCTAGGGGAGGAGAAAGTTTGTAAGCCCATAAGAGGTCCTCATTAAACCTTAAACTACTTAAGGAAGCATTAGAGATGGATAGCTGCTCCAAAATCTCGATCGCCTCGATGCTTAACTCCGACCTCTCCTTTCGTACGCCCTCTACAGAAAACACAAAGAAATTTCAGACAAAGTAAAAAGACAAAAAAGGCGATGACGAGTAAAGGGAAAACAAATAAAAGGGTCAGCTCTCCCTCCTACTCACTCACCCTGATCAACTGCAAAAGAAAAGTTTCGAAAATGATGCAACGACAGGTAGGATACAAAGAACCAATGGGTTTTGTAAAGACCCACATTCGATTTTCCTCGAGCCTTCCCATAAGGCAACGCATTCTTGTACCTTGATGAATGAGGTGACAAATAATAAAAGCCCTCATGTCGATCGAAACCCTTGGTATGGTAGAGGAAACGCAAGGCCCATGCGTTGGGGGAGGAAGGCCATTTCGTAAGTCAATGAGAGTGAAAGAAATTAAAGAAAAGAAAGCGTTGGGGGTCAACTGTGCTAGGGCAAGCCCTAACTCATTCAAAAAATTGATAATGAATGATGGGATGGGGAACCAGAAACCCGTATTTAGGTGGTGGACACTGATGGCCACAAACCTCGGTAGAGGATGTGCAGCATGGTCCGTAGGAGATGGCACTAGCACGAGGCAGCCCCTTGAGAGAAAATACGCCTCTATAATTCCCCTATTTCTTTAGGTCTGACAGTGGAAGGAAAGTGTTTAAAGAAGGAAGTAGTTCCAAACTCTACTGGTTCCTCGTGGGCTTTGAACTGACTTACAACCTCACCACTTTGGGAAGTTACGTCCCACGTACAAAGTGTCTCCTCACTCTCTTTGATCTCAGTGTCCTCACTGACTATTAAATGACGACAACTTTTACAAGGCTAAAACATTTACAAAAAAAAGGGAAGAATAGGAAAAATTAGGTTCCGAATAAGAAAACCTAAAAATCCAAGAACCACCCAACCTAAAAGGAACGCAACACTACCCTAACATCCCCCAAAAAAGAACGGGAAAGAACCTTAAAGGGAAAGGCCACAGAGGCCTTAGGACCCAACTCCGTCACCATTGCCTAACACCTTAGCCATCATTAACGGAACAAACAATATCCCACTCAAATTGTCGTTTCCCTCCGATGTCAAGAGCGTCTGCCAAAGCTCTCAAAACAAAAACAAAATAACAACACCGAAACATAAACTCACCTTAATACTCAAAAGATGATTCGAGAGCTTGAATGATGGTGGGGAAACTGCAACCTAAGGGCCTGTTTGGTGGCACCAGCAAGACAGGACAAGGTTCTTGAAATAGGGATGATAAGTGGCCTCTGAATAAAAGAAAGACGGTGCAAAGATAAAATAATGGCCAAAGAGGAGAAGTCCTCTAATTTTGAAATCAAATAAGTTGGATTGTTAGATGAAAAAACCCTTCAACTAACCCATAATCTGATGATCTAGTGTGCATTAAGCATTTAATGCAAAAGCCTACCAACTGAGCATAAATAATCATTGCACCAATCGCTAAAATCAAAGAAACACACAACTTTTCAAGTTTTTGGTGAGAAACGAGAAGGCAGGCCACATAGCTGACTTCTGCACAGCACACAACCTTAGGATCAAGATAAAGATGCTTCGTCTACCATCCAAGCAGCTCAGGCACACCTGGTGCATAAACACTAAGCCTCCAGAGCTCGCTATCCAAATAGCTCGGGCACACCTGGTGCATAAGCACTAAACCTCCAGAGCTTGCTATCCAAATAGCTCAGGCACACCTGGTGCATAAGTACTAAGCCTCCAAAGCTCCCATCCAAGCAGCTCAGGCACACCTGTTGCATAAGCACTAAGCCTCCAGAGCTTGCTATCCAAATAGCTCAGGCACACCTAATTCATAAGCACTAAGCCTCTAGAGCTCTATTTACCTCTTAGTCAGGCCCACTTTACTACCCCAATAAAGCAGCAGATAATGCCGATAATATGGACTGAGTCAATCCTATAAAGGAAACTCCTCTTTTAATCAAACCTGAAGTAGGCATGAGCGCTTGTAAATGCGAGAAAAATGGGCAATACATGTCATTGACCACCTATGGCCATTGCAAAGATACGCTGGCGATCATTAGGCAAATCAAACTACTAAGATGGTATCTTTTCCTTAGAAAGAACATTGGAAACTCCTAGCTTGCAAGGCAAGCTACGAGTTGGGGGGCTGATGTTGTCAGGATTCTTTGGATAGATAGCGAGAGGCCCAAAAGGAAAAGGAGTTGCCCAAACTAAGACAAAGCCGTTGGAGGCCTCACGACAAGCCACCAAATGTGCAGTCATGAGCTCCAAATGAAAAAGGACGCTGGCAAGCTTTTCTCCGTGCCTGGGGAACCGATCAAATACTTGACAGGCGTCGCCTAAAGCACTCTATCAGCCCATTGCCCCCAAAGATCCGAGAATGATTTGCCCAACATTTATTACTTGTCATCTAGCATTTAATGCTTGTATAGATGTAATCATAGTTGTATATGAATAAACTATTATTATCTATTGTAATCCCTCCCCATGAAAAAGGGGGATAAGAAGGCTATAAAAAAGGTGGAAAAGATAGAAACCGGAGGGGCAGACTCTCTTTGGTGATTTTATTGTAAACTCCTTTGAAGAAGATAATACTACTCACCATGGACATAGGGGTCTGACAGACTTTAGCCGAACCATGATAAAAACTCCTTTTTATTCTCCTCTTTCTTCCCCTGAATATCATTGTGAATCTACACATATTAGTCAATAGAACAGCAACTCGGTCTCTTGAACCCTTCGTTGACTAATTACCAAAATCGACCGTCAACAGAAGCCAACTTTAACTCTCACAATCAAAGCAATTATAATTTAATGATTCAGAGAAATGGAGTTATATCATAGCCATAAGTCATGAAATTTCTAGCATTTAAAGATAGTGAGTTACAACGAAGTACTGCAAGTAGTCCTAGTAAAATGGCACAAGGAATCAATAATGGTCAAATAACTGAAAGAAGATATGTGTTGCATCTTTTTCCTATGGTTCAAGTAGTACCAAAAGAAGCCCTAGGGTCCTATGATACCAGACAAACAATTTGGATAATCAAAGTTATGCCTCATAACCCTAGATCTAAAATAGAGTTAGTAGCTAGAATTTTTAAATTGATAAAAGACGAGAGAAAAAAATATGACTTAATCTAGTTTTATAGATAGATATTAATAATCACCTAATTAGGTAACTTGGTATAATGTATCAAGTTTCTGATTTTCTTTTTGGGAGTATGACATTGTGATGGGTTGTTTTTATTTTTATTTGTATATGTTTTGCTAGTTTTTTAATCATTGACCTAATTCATATGTAGACATATCTATGGAATAACTAGTTAAATGTAACACTTTGAGTATAGGCTATCTTAATGTAACATATCATCTTTTATATGCTTTTTGGGAAGGGAAATTTTGACGTATATGTTGATTGGCTAGAAAGAAAAGACTAAGACAAATATTTACCAAGTAAGTTATTTCATGATTCTCATTAATATCCCTTTGATTTTTCTCTTTAATATAATAGTCTTAATTCCATTTTTGATCCATGTATATTTATTTTGTTCGCATTTTATTCCCTTAAAATATGAAATTTTATTTTAGTCTCATTAATATCAAAATAAGAAAAATTTTGATTATGAAGTTGAACTTTTGTTAAATTTCTAATGGAAAAGCTGACATGGTGTTTTTTTCCCAATGTGATATTTTTGAATATGCCAACTCATTTCCATATAAGGATTTGTAACTATTCCTTTTAGCCCAAAAATTCATTCCTAAACTTGCACACAAATCAAACCTTAATTCCCCCCTCCAAAATTGAAGACACCATCTTTTCATCATGGGCAAAAGGGAGCAAGAAGACATTTTCTGTTCAAAGGTTGAACAAAGTACAACGACAAAAATTTCTGACTACATTGTGCAACAAAGCTTCATATCAATGGAAGCTAAACATATGCACAATGCATGATAACTTGTAAAAGGATATTTATAGACTCAAGAGAAATAGAAGTCACATTTTTCAAAATTGGAATGATAAATTTCTCTTTGATTTCGCTAATAACATACAAATGAAAAAAAATCTTTTTGCATCTAACTAGTTTGTTGCTATTAACGTCGAATTTTGGTTATGCTCCAAAGTCTGGTCAACAGAGGGATTCTTACGGGATCTCAAGCTTGTATCCAATTCGAAAAGTAGTAAACAGTAAACCAAGCAAAGAGAAAGGGAAGAACGGTAGAGATACACCAAGTTTTTACGTGGTTCGGCCAAATCCAGATGCTATCAGACCCTACATCCATGGTAGTGTGTTATTATGATGGCATCTCAACAAAGTTTAGTTTAAATAGATGGCATTCTTTTAGCCAAGAAGGGGGGAGAGTCCTCTTTTACAAAAGGCTCCTTCCTTATATTTATAAAGGAGAGGAGGTTATAATAGTAATTTCATATGCAGTAAATCTATTACATCAACTTTATTATACAAGATAGGGTAATCAAATAGAAAATTCTTTTATTTGGCTATTACAGATTATCTTCTATAGGTAGGCCTCATATGTCTATTGGCTAGGCTGTGACTTAGCCTCTCGCTTGACAAGCTCCTAGGCTATCAATCTTACTTCATTAGCTAGGTCGTCTGGTCTAAAGGTCGTGCTCATTTGTGAGTAATGGAGCTAAGGTCAAGCTCGCTTAGCAACTCATGAGCTCAAGCTACGGAGGTCACTTCGTGATGTGACCTAAGGTCATAGCGACTTGATTATTACCTCGGGCTGGTTCCTTCTCGTTTGCAGGGTACTTTAAGGGTCCGTCTAGGACCGAACTTCACATACAACATTAGCCCCCTAACTCTCAGTTTATTTTATGGGCTGGGAGTTAACACTCTTCGGTTTCTAATTAGTTAATGCTTTCTCCTGAGACTACCATTTCATCAAATCTAGGCCATGCTTCTCATGACATGTGTCCAGTAGCTATTGTCTGGTTAAACTTAGCCCTTTCCGAGGCTATTAATGCAGACAGTTAGGGGGATGAATCTACACTGTCTGATGGAGTCGGCCTTGGCCCTATATAAAAAGGAAGCAATCCCTCTACTTTACTACACTAAGCAAACCATGGAATACCCCGATAAACCACCATTGTCTCCAGTGTTCTGGCTTTCTGTGAAGGCTTGTATGGTCTGCTGCATATGTTACTTGGGAGATTCGTCTCCTTTGATAATGTGGAAGGATCTTATATGGATCCCAGATTGTGTCCTCTCGATCCCACCATGAGGCAATTATTCAGCTGGCCAAGCTCTCAGGGCTTCCTAATTTGCTTCCTTTAGGAGGAGCAGGTGGTTGAAGATGAAGGGATGTAGAGCTGTCGCTGATTGTGCATTGGAAGAAGAAAGTTATGATGTGTGGTCCCTAATAAACTGAGGTGAGGCCCTTCATGGCTGATCCTTCTTCTTAGTCATAGGTTTTTCCCTTTGTACTTTGCCTAGTCTGTATCTAGAGCTTTCTGATGTAAATCCACCTCATTGAGGTCTTTTAATGAATAAAATTTCTTTGTTTCAATTTCTATTTCTTTTTGGTTTCTTTTGCAAATGTTTCAGTTTGAACCATCTGTGTGACCTGTGCATAGTCAGAAGATAGCATGAGTTACGAATTGGAGCGATATCATACTATATCATACTTAGGCCGAACCTATGGCCAAATAAATAAACATATTAGTGCAAAAATCATTAAATAATAAAATAAGTTAGCATAGGAGCTACGAAGTTAATAAGTGAGCGATCTTGTGCTCGGGCTGATCTCGTGGCCAAACAGGCAAGTGCGTATAAGAGCTGCGAGTTAATTGAGTTCGTATGAGAGCTGCAAATTTGACAAGTGATCAATCTCATGCTTGAGTTGATCTCATGGCCAAATAGGCAAGTGTGCATAAGAGCTACGACTTAATTGAGTTTGCATGAGAGCTACGAATTTGACAAGTAAGCAATCTCGTGCTCAAATAAAAGGGATGACAGATCTTGTGGTCGGGGCGATCTTGTGCCCAAATAAAAAGGGTGACCAATCTTATGGTCCCGATCTTATGATTGGGGCGATCTTATGCCCAAATAAAAGGGGTGACCGATCTCGTGGTTGGGGCGATCTTGTACCTAAAAAAAGGGGTAGCCGATCTTTTGGCTGGGGTAATCTTATGTCTAAATAAAAAGGGTGCCCAATAGGCTAGTCACTTGTTAGAAAGAAAATTTATAATCAGTAGTTGCATTTCAAATGTTTACATAATCTACAAAAAGTACAAAAATTCAGAAGATCATCCTAATAGTAGGAGACGACTCTCACTTAGGATCCTGCCTGGAAGCTTCAAGCCGTCGCTTGGAGGGTTGCACAATGTAGTCGTGTAAGTGGCCTTTCTAGATAAGATTCTTTATAGCATCTCTCAATGCCTAACATTTCAAGGTGACATGCCCAAACTCATTGTGGTATACATAGAATTTTCCTCAGTTAAGTCTGGACTTATCGACAGTTTTCAAGGTTGGAGGCTTTTTGAAGTCCTCTTTGTCCCTTTCCATTGCGAAGATCTTGTCTTGGGAGTTTGATAAGATACTGAAGGTACTATGATAGCTTGAAAACGAGGGTCGACCATCCTTGGCTTTCTTTGCGAGCTAACGGTCAAAATCATCATTCCCATCCTCGCAGTGACCTCTCCTTTTGCTCTAGGTCGAGCTACTCATTTTTTATTTCTTTGGACTGAAAGTCTTATCCCATCTAACTTGCTTTACAGCTCATTCATAAAACTCACCCAGATTGCTGACTGGGAACTTATACAAGCTCTTGCACAACTTTCCATCTCTATGAAGTCCCGCTAAGATGGCAATCAGGACGACCTCATCCAAGGGCCTTTCCACATTGTTCACTTCATGTCTGAAGTGAGTAATATAATCTCTCAATGTTTTGTGCTTGCCCTGGAAGATTGTAGCAAGGTGGCATGGAGGTGCAAACTACTTTTTTAGTGCCCGATACTAGTCAAGGAACTTCTCCTGACATTCCTTCCAACTACTGATGCTGCGAGCCAGGAGGACCCTGAACCATATTTGAGGGACTTCGCCTAAGGTAGCAGGGAAGACGTAGCATTTGATTAAGGGATTGTAAGCCTAAAGGTCCATCTGGATGTTAAATAGGTCTAGGTGGCCGTACGGATCATTGTCTCCATCATAAAGCAGAATGGCTGGAACTTTGAGCTTGTGTGGGAGAGGCTCCTCAAGGATTTCCATAGAGAAAGGAGTGTGTTCACTGGGATGATTTTAGTTATTTCCAACCTGAGGGTGCTCCTCCAAAAGCCTGACTCTTTGAAGGAGGTTTTCCACCAAAACACCTAAGCCCCCTAGTTCCTGACTGGAGCCTTAGTGACCCAGAGCTTGCTCCTGATCAACCCGTGCTTGCACATTTTGGGCTTGAGTCTATGCCAGCATTATGACTATTTTAACTAGATCTCCCATCATTTGCTCGAGTCTATCCTAATGTTGAAGCCAAATGTGCACTTCATCAGTGCCATTGATGGTCAAAACAGGTTATGTTAGGTTGGCTAGAAGGAAGCCAACGGTTGCTCCAACAACAGGGGCAGTAGAAGATTTAGTCGTCAAAACATGCCCTTCTGGGGGGTCACATAGTGCGTTTAAGGCTCTAGCAGCCTTTCCCTTGGCCATTGTCATGGGAAACGGACCAGAACAAGTGAGATCCCCACAAATGGCACCAAAATGTTGACATTGGATTTTGGTTATGCTCCAAAGTCTAGCCAACAGGGGGATTCTTACAGGATCTCAAGCTTGTATCCAGTTCCAAAAATAGTAAACAATAAAGTAAGCAAAGAGAAAGGGAAGAGTAGTAGAGATATATCAAGTTTTTACATGGTTTGGCCAAATTCGGATGCTACCAGACCCTACGTCCATGGTAGCGTGTTATTATAATGGCATCACAACAGAGTTTAGTTTATGTAGATGGCATTCTTTCAGCCAAGAAGGGGGGAGAGTCCTCTTTTACAAGAGGCTCCTTCCTCATATTTATAGAGGAGAGCAAGTAACAATAGTAATCTTATATGCAGTAAATCTATTACATCAACTTTATTATACAAGACAAGGTAATGTTGAGTGAGTTTTGTTTATGATGAGTTTTATCACTCAAATTTTGCAAGTGCACGTAGTCAATTGTGTAATATATAGTGAGTGAGTATCGTCTCCATAGGGATTGAATTTCATGCAACTTTAATGTAAAACTCCAGTAGAACAAATAATTATTTGTTGAGCTATCTAAAATGACTAACAAATTAAAATGACAAACTGAATTTTACTATTGAAATATGCAAGAAATGAGGCACTAAATTCCCTAGAAAAGTGGATTAAGATGTGAATTAGATAGTTGAGATTGATTAATTCCTTTAACATGTAATTTCTTCCTAGTTGTATAGTGACACAGTAGTAATTTTCCCTTTAAACTAGATTTCAATTCAGCACATGTGAATTTTCCAATTCCAGCATGTTTAAAGCTCTTAAACTAGATCATACATATTTCTATGCATATCTAAGTTTTAGACCACAAATTCAACACCAAATCCCTTAAGTTTTGCAAGGTAAACAATATATTCCTATATCATCTACAAATCAACAGCATATACCCATTGAACTTGTATCATTTAAGCTTGTCCAATAACATCTAGCTTTCCAGAATTGAAGTTATTTCTATATCTCATCTTTGATGGAAAATCAACAATGAGAAATGGCATTTGATACACTTAAATGAAAAGAGAAAAAAAAATACTTAGCATCACAAATAATAAACTAAGAATTCATTATAACATTAAAGTTCAAACATCAATCCCAACTAAAAAACAAGTTTAGCTCATGTTTATCTCAGCAAACATTCTTAAAAATAGGGCATACATTGTCTTCAAAATAGAGAATGAATGAAAGCAAGCTAGAAAAAGAAGAAGAAGAAGAAGAAAAACTTAATTTCCAATGACCTCTTTCTTTCTCCTTGCTGTCTAGAAATTTTTCTAGTTTGAATGTGCTAAGATGCTACTGTCTTCTTCCTCCTTTGCTCTCCTAGGTTTTTCAGCTCCCATATTAGGTAATGAATGAATGAATGTCACGTGAATGCAGCTGCCTCTTTGTCTTTTCTATTTTTGGTTTGCTGACTTAGCCCTCATG
>JANHAO010010394.1:0-17710 GCA_026873985.1 Saraca asoca
CCAAGACAACAATGCACATTCATGATGGCACCCTTAGCATTGATTGGGATGGAGTAACAATAAGCTTTAATATCCTTCAAGCTATAATGTGCCCTATGATGATTTTTCTGTGTTGTTTATTGATCTTGTTGATTTATCAATGCAGGATGTAATTCAATTGAACACTAATGCTGAACCTGATTGACTGGATGTGACAAAGCATAAGGAGCTAATGAAAGCTGTTGAACCAATAGAGTCCCAACCAATGCAGCCACCATGTTTAGCTCTAGTTCTGAGCCACCTCAAGATCAATAAACTATGCATACCTTCTACCCCCATCAAATGGCTGCTTCCAATAACCATATTTGACCCTAGTGGAAGATAGAAGAGGTCAGCTTGGAAGTAGCCTCGTACATCAATTTTGTAATTACATAAGGCTATTTCTTACCCTCTCTCTTTTACTTTACTTGTCCTAAATTTTTTGCTAATCACATTTGTTTTGGTGCTTTATTAACTTTGAGTTTACATTGAGGACAATGTAAAATTTAAGTGTAGGGGAGTTTTAAACTTTTGGGTTTATTATGCTTTGCTTTGAAGTGTCATTTTTCATTTAAACTAAACCAAAATTTTTTAGAAAACCAGAAACCAAAAATGCAGACTGCAGAATTCTGTAAAAAAATAAAAAAAAAATCAAAATTTTTATGACCCCTGTAATTTTTCATAGATGATGAGTTTCTTTATGCTTCAAATAAGTTGCAAGTGATTTTTATGATTGCATAGCATATTTAGATAAATGATCTTGAACTTGATTAGCATTGTGAAGAATTTGCATTACTTATGGATTGATTTTGGTAGACATATACCTTGTGAGGTTTCTGAGCCTATTGTTAGACATTCTTAATAGATTCTCCTTCTTTCTTGTGTGTGAATATTCTTCCATGATTTTGTTGCTCTAGAACTAGCTTTGATTCTTTTTGAGATTACATTTAGCATGCATGCATGAAAATGATTAAGGCATTTCTTTGTTTGAGCCATTCTTTTCCTTTTAGCTTATCTTGCAATGAATATACCATTGTTAAACCCCTTGAGCTATTTAACCTTTTCTCTTCTTAACCTTCCTTCTTAACCAAGTGTGGGGAATGTGTTGAAAGAAAAATGAAAAGGAAAATGTGATTCATGGGAATGAGCTAAAAGAGAGATAAAAAAGTAAAGTGTGACTCATGGTACTGGTCAAGAAAAGAAAAAACAAAGAAAGAAAAAAAAGAGTGCTAAAAAGAAGTGAAAATGTAGAAAACAAAAAAATTTTGCATATCCATAATTCTGCAGAAATAAAAAAAAAGGAGAAAAAGAAAAAGAGGTGGAATCTACATCATATCCATAGCATTCCCTCCATTTCCTTTCTTTTCCCTTTAGCCATATTACAACCTAGTAAAGTCTTTATGATTTGTGCTATGCATGTGATTTTTGAGTAGTGGAGATTAGATGATAAGCAAGCCTATGGTAGTGAATTTTCATGGAAAGAATTTGAGAGAAATACTTTCCCAATCTAAACACAATGAGAGTTGTGAGGAGAGCCTTCCTTGTAGAGTCTACCAAGTTAATCTATCTTTTGATGAAATAACTTTGCTAATTGGTTTAAGTCTTGAATTTTAAGAATGAGCTTCAAGATACTATGTGACCTGAGTTTTGCTTGCATCCATCCTTGTTTGTAATGAGATTCTCATCATTGCTAAAAATTTAAGATCTTTTGAATCTCCTTGCTGTTCTTGTCACCCTTGTGTTTTGTTTTATGTTTTGCTCGAGAGTGCAAAAGCTAAGTGTGGGGAATTTGATAACAAAATATTTTACTCATTTAATTGTCCTCTCACTTAGCATTTTAAGGTCCAAAAATGACTTACTTCAGTTGTGTTAGCATATATTTATGGTGTGGTGTCAATTGGCTTCATTAGAAGAAATTCTGCATAATTTGGCCATTTTGAGCAGTTTCTGTATTTTAGTCATAACTTAATCGACACTTGTCTAATTAATGTGATTCCTATCTTGTAGGAAAGCTAAGATATAGCTCTACAAACATCATGAGACCTCCAAGGCTGAATCTCACAATTAGCTATCTGAATTTGAAGTTAAATTCAAGACCAGAATATTGTCTTAGGCAGCCTGACCTTTGGGCTTATCATGCAACATCTGGAGTTATACAAGTCCAATTGAGGTCAAACTAAACCCAAATGGAAGCTAAGATAGAATGCTACAATTCTTATAAAGACTTCTAGAGCTGAATAGATCATTATAGGCATGAAAAATGAATAGCAACACAGAGACAGAATTGCTATGAGTTGGGCCTCTGTAGAATTGGAGTTTTAAGGCCCCAATTGGCATGGATCTTGAGCCCAATGGATCATCCTTTGCACCAGCTCACACTCAATCAGCTGGAGATCATTAAATCAGAAAACAATCAGAAGAAGTAGACTGAATTGGATAGAATATGCAAGAACAGTGGCAGCAAGCAAATAGACTAGCCATAATCATTGCCTACTCACCTATTAGAAACTGCCTTCTCTTTTGCCTGGGCAAAGTCCATTTTGTTTTAGCTTTTAGTTCTATTTTAATTAGTTTTTAGAGTAGTTTTTAGGAGTTTTTCTAGTAGTAGTGTAGGACATTTTTTTCTTTTCATTTTTCTCTATATTTTCTGCCTTCCATGGAAGGCTGAGTTTGTAATCAACACAAGGGATTAACAAACTTGAAGATTAATGTGGAGATCTTGTTCCTTCATTTTGCATTCAAGTTGTTGGTCATTTTTCTTCTTTCCTCTCTATTTTTATTGTGATATCTGAGTTGAATGGATCTATTTGATTTAGATTTTAATCTGATTATTGAGATTTTGATAATCATTTGTAGAAGAGGATAGGAAAACTAAGCAATGCATTGAGATTTTGATGGATTATTTATTGGTTAAGTTCTGATTAGACTCATTAATCATTTTCAAGGATCCTTGTTATAATTTTAAGCCATAGAATATGATCAATAATTGAATGAATAATTAATGATCAAGGATGCATTAATCTCAAGTTTAGTTGATTCCCTTGGACAAGTTGGTTTATTGACCTTTGTTTTCATTTCTGCATGTTAGTTGCTAATTAATGTAGTTCTTGCCAACCCCCCCTTATTTCTAGCTCTTAATCTGATTGGTATCATTAGAATGATCTTTGGATTCGACCTAATGTTGCCTTATACTATAACTAGTTTAGGTAATCCTATTATAAATTACTAATTTTGATTGGCCTCGACAACCGATCACATATCTAGACTCGCCTAAATTTTTTACTTTCAAAATTCTCAAAAATTTCAAATTCATCTTTTTAGATTTTTCTAAAAAAGCTATTTTATTATTGAAATTAATTTTAAAAAATTTGGGGTATTATAATTTTTTCTCTTAAAAGAATTCATCTTTGAATTCTAGATAGCGATGGTAAGTTAACTAGAACGAACTAACAGTTATAAGCATTACTTTATACTGAGTAATCATTGTACTTGTCTCTTACCAAATAATCAAAGATATTTTGCTCAAATATTTGATTCTAACTCCCATGTAGCTTTTTGCTCATTGTGTTGTTCCTATAGTACCTTAACCATAGGAAATTCCTTTGATCTCAGTTCTTGTTGATCTAGAATAGCTACTAGTTGCTCTTCATATGTTTATTTAGTGTTTAATTGTACTAGTTTCTCCTTGATGATATAAGATTCATTTGGAACATACTTCTTCAACATGGAGGCAGGGAATACTAGGTGAATTCCTTCCATTTCAGTTGGCAAGTCTAATTGATATGCTACTACTCCTATGCCTTTAATTATTCTAAATGGTCTAGTATACTGTGGTGTTAGTTTTCCCTTTTTGCCAAAATGCAAAACTCCTTTCATAGGGGATGCCTTAAGAAACACTTAATCATCAACCTTGAACTCTAATTCCCTCTTTCTTTTATTCCAGCATAATTTCTACCGGTCTTAAGCCACCTTCATTTGATCACTAATCAATTATGCTTTCTCAATAGTGTCTGCCATAAGATTCAGTCCTCATAACGTTGCCTCTCCGAGCTCAAATCGACCTATTGGAGACCTACATCTTCTTCTATACAATGCCTTGAACAATGCCATTTGAATACTGGATTGGTAACTGTTATTATAGGCAAATTCAATAAGTGGCAAATATTTTTTCCAATTCCCTTCAAATTCCATCACACATGCTTGGAGCATATCTTCTACAATTTGAATCGTTTGCTCCAATTAACCATCAATCTCTGGATGAAAAGCTATACTAAATTGCAATTGAGTACCCAAGATTTGTTGGAATGACTACCAAAAATGAAAGGTAAATTGAGTACCATCATCCAAAATAAACGTCAACAACATACCATGTAAAGAAAATATCCGATCAAAATATATTTGTGCATATTAAGTAGCCAAATAAATCGTTTTAACTACTAAGAAATGAGCCAATTTAGTTAATCAATCAATAATAACCCAAATCGAATCATCACCTTTTGGTGATCTTGGCAATTCAACTAAAAAGTCCATCGTTATGCTCTCCCATTTCCATTACAAAATTTTGATGGATTGATGCAATCCTACTAGATGTTATTGTTCTACTTTTACTGGTTGACACATAAAACATTTAGTCACATACTTAAACACATCTTATTTCATGCCTTCTCACCAAAATACATATTTCAAATCATGATACATCTTAGACACTCCTAGGTGCATTGTATATGATGAATTGAGAGCTTGATGCAACAAATCCTTATGAACACTGGAAGGAATCCATAATTGTCCTTCCTTTTTAAGCACTTACATTTTGTCAACTATAACTTTGGAGTTTGGTTTAACCTCCGCTTGCTATCTAAGAATTACATATTATGGGTCTTGTTTTTGAGCTTCCTTAACACGATCGACTATCATTGATTGTATCATTATATAGGCTAAAATTAAGGTTTGATAAGGAACATTTAGTTGTACATTGAGCTACTTGAATTCTGGGTAAAAACACATCAAGTTTTCTTCTCAGGAGAAAAGACAAGTCAAATTACTTGTTAATTTGTGACTTAATGCATTCGCTACCACATTTGCCTTGCTGAGATGATATAGTATCAAACATTCATAATCCTTCACCAGCTCCATCCATCTTCATTGTCGACAATTAATATCTTTCTACTCAATGATATATTTTAGACTTTTACGGTTGTTATAGGCATTTTTTTGTACCATATGAAGTGGGCTGGCAAAAGTCCAAGTCCATCTGGAAGGGTCTAAGTCATTTAGGTTGCTAAAGACCTCACCTGCAAGCTCCACCTCACTACAGCAGCTAGCTCCAAGTCACAGCCCTCAGCTAGCTCTAGGTCGCTTATGTCGCAGTCCTCATCTAGCTCCCAGCTAGCTCCCAGACTTAGCTTCAAAACAAAGCTCTAACACTTCTCCAGACAATATCCTCCTGCAAGGCCAATCTACAAAAAGCAGTCTAAGGGGCCCACCCATAGAAAGTAACCTGCAGAAGCCGACTTGCAAGAGCCTAAGATGTCTTTTATATTTATTATGTGATGTAACATATTTATAATTTATTAAATTACATTTGTACCCCCTCCCCTGCTTCTATAAATAAGGGGATAGGCCATTGTATCAGGGGAGACCCCCTGGGAATGTATGCCAAAACTCTGTCAAAATGGGGAAAGCCATGAATAAACACTTGTATCCTGTAACCTTTAGTGATAAATAAAATCAATCATGGATGTAAGGTCCAGTGCCATCTGAATTTGGTCGAACCACATTAAAAAATCTTGTCTTCCTGCTGTTCTTCTTCTTGTTATTGTTGTCTACTTCTATCTACTCCATCTTCAGCCAGTTTATAGCTTGAGGTAATAAGAACTATACAGTTGACTGGATTTTGGTGTCAACATTTTGGTGCTAGAAGGAGGGCCTCATCTGCTTTCTGGTTGATTTTCTATTCAACTACATTTAAACTCAACTGCAACAGGTAGAGGAAGTCCCACCACAGTGTTACTTTCGTTCTTCTCTTCTGTTTCCAAGTTCGTGGAAAGCAAAAAACATATACTAGGATCTTTTGGACACTATTTCTAGAAAAGGATATATTACCTCACGTGAAGATATGAACAAATCGTTGAAAGTGCTCCTATGGCAAGTGTTATGAAGTGTGTTACAGCAATCATTGCAGGAAATGGATGGAATCGGTAGGATAGTCACCGAAAAATCTTGCTTCTGGTCTTTGTTTGATGGGCTTTTGAAGGAGGAAAAGATTTTTAAGCCACCTCATGCAAAAGCATGTTAAACTCCAGCTAACTTTGCCATCGCCCAAAAGATGTCCTGAGGGTGAGGGCATGCAACTGGTTACTGTGTTTTTTCATCCACCGATGATGGAGATGCCAAAAGCAGCTACTGAAGATGCTATGGAAAAAGGGAGTTAGAGTATTTCTCTTTCCCTATTGCCTTCATCTTTCACACCAACATCATTTTTTATCCGCCTTTGGATGTGTGAACGCACCTTGGTTAAGCAGCGACTCACGGTGCCACTACACAACAGAACATTTTAATAACAAAATCACACATAGGCTAAGCTATGCAACTGAATTTGCACAGCAGTAACTGGGATGAGGGGTTCATTTAGCGATCATGCGACATCCCTGGCCAATAGTGATCTCATGCAGACTGTTGGTGATGAGACAACACCATGAGCTAAACCATGCAGTAACTCAGAGCTCGACAATGCGGTAGCTTGCACGATGACGAGCTTACATCTGGCTGTGTTTCGTTTCAATGCTAAGCTCATAACACATAATGTAGTAGCTCGCACAATGACGAGCTCACAGCAATAACTCGTAGCAGCTCACTTCAATCACGAGCTTATAGAGGCCAACGAGCTCTCAGTCATGAAACTCAGTCCACGCAGCGATTCATGCCATAACAAGCTTGCAACCAGGCAGCAACTTAATCCTCACGCTCAACCATGCAGGACTTGATTCGATAGTGAGCTCGTGCAGCAAAGAGGTCCCCGTGATGAGCTTGAGCCCACCAGCCATGCGAGGGCTGGATTCGGTGATGAGCTAAGCAGACGTATGAAGAAGCCCACTTTGATAACACACTCACATTTCGGCCCTGCAACACAATAACACAAAGCTTGTAACCGTGCAACCCAGATGATAGTCTCATCAAGTGACCATGTGAAGCCTGTATCCGATACTAGCCTCACGCAACAGCCATGCAGCATGACTTGGCTTGAAGATGGAGCCGTATCGCCATGTAGGGGCCAAGTCTAATAATGTGCTCGCATAGTATACTACGATCGAGCAATCAAGCATGATGGCAAACTCACACAATGGCCATACAGTGAGACAACGCAACGAGATGAAAACACCCGGACAAGGGTCATGTACTCTCAGTTTGCTGACTAGCCCACCACTTGGAGTGTCTCGGCTCAGTGAAGAGCATGTGATAACTACCGCGACCTAGTTTGTGATGAACTCACACCGTCATGCAGTGACCCGAGTTCATGACAAGTTCACGCCAGTTATGTAATGTCTTGAAATGACAGCAATCTCAGGCAGCGGCCATGTAGTGGAGCCTGGTTCTATGGCATGTTCACGCTATAGAATAAAGCACCAAAAATGATATGGGAGACTAACCACAGCAGCGTGACGTTAAGTCTGCAAGTGCAGACTCAGCAAGTGGAGCTCGTACTCGGGCCATGCATTGACGGCCCAACATTGAGTTCACACATGCAAGATTAACTATAGCAGTAGCAGCATTGCTCCGATGTAAGCATGACGATGAGCTCCCATGCCCACCATGCAATGAGATGGCTTGGTCATGAGCTCATGCGGTGGTCATGTACAAAGACCAGGTTCGATGACAAACTCAATTGGCAAGACATTAATGAGGCTTACCCATGATAATCATGCAATAAAGTCAGGCTTGAATGTAAGTTCACACTATCTACTTAGTAGTGATGGCGGCATCATTTTGAGCCAGAGGGTCTATCTCGTCGTAAGTGACCTTACATACGATGGCCATATAATCGCACCAACTATTTTGCCACAGTGAAGTGTATCGACTGCTACTAGCCAAGGCTGAACACCATAATTGACAGCAACTTTGTTCGAACTAAGCAGCTTAGAGGTTCGACTTAGTGAATAGCCTCGTTCAAGGCTGGCCAAAACTGATCATCACATAACTCAAGTGCTCTTGGAGCCGAATAGGCTCAGACAATTCAGAGACCGAAGTTACACTCCAACAACCGAACCTTGATCTTCAAAGCAAAAATAATACGTAGAAAGAGAAATACAGTGCGATTGCATGGAACTCGTGTGCACACAATATCATCCAAAGGTATGCAACAGTGTAGAATCCTTATAGACAGACCTCACATCCAAGTAATGTGCTAGCCACGCATAGAATTCTTGCGTGAGATAGGGGCCAAATAACTATCTCACATCTAAGTAATGCGTTAGCCACACGTAGAATTCTTACGCAAGCTATGTCCAAGTAATGTGCTTGTCCCGCACAGAATTCTTGCGTAGAATAACCTTGCATCCAAGTAATGCATTGATCAGACGTAGAATTCTTACGCAGGTCGGGAGCCAAATAATCATCTTGTGTCCAAGTAATAGATTAGCCATATGTAGAATTCTTGTGTGAGCCGCGTCCAAGTAAAGTGCTTGCCCCACATAGAATTCTTACATGGAATGATCTTGCGTCCAAGTAATGCATTGATCAGACATAGAATTCTTACGCAGGTCGGGGGCCAAATAATCATCTCATGTCCAAGTAATGAATTAGCCACCCGTAGAATTCTTGTGCGAGTCACGTTCAAGTAATGTGCTTACCTCGCATAGCATTCTTGCATGGAACGACCTTATGTCCAAGTAATGCATTGATCAAATGTAGAATTCTTGCATAGGTTGAGGGGCCAAATAATCATCTCCTGTCCAAGTAATGCATTAGCCACACATGAAATTCTTGCATGAGCCGACATGACTGATTGGCAATACGGCACATATCATTTAAATGAAAATTTATTGATTAAAGTCGATTGGCTCAAATTTCTTATGACAAGGGCTAATTATCCTATTATATACTTTACACAGCAATTGTTGAATTTTGATTTTACAGGGGTAAAACATGTTGCCAATGGTGACTAATTAAACTGCCTATGCAGCAGGCACAGAACGCAGGATTGGTGTAGGCCCCTCAAACCATAAGAAGCTCCCTTATAAGAGAAACAACTAGTGACACATTCTTAAAATTGAAAATTTCTCCAGCTACCAACAATCGCAAATAGGCTCATGACGATGCCAATCCCAAGGGGGGCGTAGAAGCACTACACGTCTTCCCAGATTTCAAAATAAAACTTAGCTGGCTTTGGTGTTTCCATTACTTTCATGACCAGCCAGAGCCCCCTCAGCATCACATCCATTGCTAGCGATAAAGCTCCTCTACATGGAATAACATGACTTTTAACGTGGCCCCCGTGGATATTAAATGACTGCTCGGAACTGGGTTCCTTCAAAGTAGCCTTTGTAGCCAAACTGTGTAACAGTCAGCTCCAACAATGAGCCCACACAATAGCAATACAGCAACTTGCACAATAATAAGCTAGGCCAGGTAGCAATAAGACTCGCCTAACAAGCCATGCAGTAACTTGGTTCGATGTTGAAGTTCGTACTGTCATATGGAATCTAATCATCTGCTTGGCTGGAACCATCTAGAGGGAAGTGATTACCATCCCTGTAGATGATAATAATGAAAGAAGTGGAATTGTTGTATCAAACGGTGCCCTAGTGGAAGAGCATGCAAAGATCTCTTACAAGATAAATCTCTCTGTGGCCGAGAAACTAAGAATGATGCATAATAGTAATGCTTAGATTGCCATTGATTGGCTTTCATTCATGCCGGGCTCATCAGATTCAGCTGATCCGGACATAATGGACCCTTCATAAAGGGTTGCTTTATGCCATTATGCCCTTTGATGCAAACCAGAAAGGGAGTTTGACCTTTCAGACGAGTAAGTCATCTAGCCCGAGTAGCTTCCTCTTCACAACAAATGTTCATGGCTGAACTTGTAACCCTAGATGATGAGGCCGCAACACTATTTACATGAAAGGTTGTCTAGGTATCGATTTTATGGATGCAATTCTTTGCAAAAAGCTTGACTTCATCAGCAGCATCAAGCTTGGTTCTAGGCTTGGCATAGTATAGGGCTCACCCACTCAGCCATGCACTAACTTGCATTGATGAACCTGTGCACGAGGATTGTCAGCAGCATCATTTCTAGCTTGGATGTGAGCAGGGTGCTAAGCTTGCTCACAGTAGCCGTACGTCCGGCTGAAGTGTAGTTCCAGCTCAATGGTACAGAGATTTCATAGTCATGTAGTGACCGAATCTAGTAATCCCACACAGCCAGACAGTGTAGAGCTCATTGCCATGCGAATGGCTGAAAGCCACCATGAACTTCGCTGGATGAGTCTCTACAAGCCGAAGTGAGACGGCCTCACTCTGGAGTAAAAGCAGTAGCCTTACAGTGGTTTTGCAATCAACCACGAGCATCCTTGTTCGATGTCAAAACTCAAGCCCTTGGCCTACCATAGGTCAGTTCATAGAAGAGCCTTCGGCCTGCAGTAACTCAGTTCCATGCCAAACCTACACAACGACCATGCAGCTGGTCGAACACAATCATGGACCCTGCCAGTCGAGCTTCTATAAGTTAAAGTGACAGTTTCATTCTGAACTAGCTTTTTGGCCTTGCGAATAGCCTTGTGGTCGATCATGTAGTGTCCATGTCCAGTGATAAACTCGTGCGTTCAACTAGACTACTTCGGTTCGGTGATAAGACCAGGCCTTAGCCATGCAATTAGGCAAGTTTGGGTAAGCACATCATGTAACCATGCATCACCCAGGTTTGAAGTCGAGCTGCACTTGGACTGGGTTCGATTTGAGCCCGTAAATAGTAACGTGGTGTTAAGTTCACACTCACAGATTCAATAGTAGAGCTCGCACTCGGGCCATGTATTAATAGTCTGGTAATAAGCTTACGCCAGCAGTGTCATTCTGGACCGAACATGAGCGTGAAGATCAAGCCCATATAGTAACCATACAGTAAGACTTGGTTTGAACTCTTTCAGCCACCATGCAACAAGACTAGGGTCTCTCACGAACTTGCATGGCCACGAATCTCTCATGTAGTCAACTCGTACATGGCGGCATGTGAAACAATCTGATGATGAATGCGCACATGACAATACAGTCTGGGTTTGGCATTGTGTTCCCACAGTAGCATTTTGGCAATTTGCATAATGACGAGCTCTCTCAGCCATGAGCTCCATTTTCCCAATCATGCAACGAGAAAGCTCCAGTAGTGAGCTCACACTCTAGCTATACTCAATGTCATCTTGTATTGAGATGCTTCAGTAACAGACCCGTTCCTTGGCCATGCAGCGTAGCAGTCCATGCAATAATGAGCTCCTGACCACGTAGTCGCTGTGTAGCAGCTCGTATGGTGAGGAACTCACATAACAACAGCAGAGCTCACCCAAGGGCTGTGCAGAAACCTGGCTCAATGGCAAGCTCATGCATTGACATGCACCATTTGGACTTGACGATCACCAACCACGACAGTGTGGAATTGAACTCACACATCCGTGCATAGCGTGTTGGCCTCCATGAAGAGGCAACTATAGCCTTCTATCTTTTGCAAAAATAAATTAAGAAGTTGTGGTCTTGAAAGCCTTTAGAGTTAGCTATATAATTATGAAGCCAGGAATACCCTTAGCAGCGCATATTATGTCACGAGTTAAACTCAGCAACATTATTCAAAGGCGATTGCAAAATGGAGACGGCGTCATGAGATGAAGTGCATTCCCGCGACCTCCAGTTCACGCCATCAATACTGGTAAGCCAAACTCCAGCAAATGAAAATGCAATGGCTCCCAAAGTATCCCTTCAAATTTCGCAAGCTTAAATGCCAAGCCGAACAGAAACCCAAAGTGAAGGGCTTGCTATTCCAACTCTAGCAACATTATGGCTCACATTTGAGCAAGCTAATTTCTCATTCCTTATCTACTTGAATAAGCTAGATGTAACTTTTTGTCCCAGCATTAAATATTTCATTATAGCTGGTTTTTACCCCCTTTTTTAGAGCTGAAGTTGCACTACTAGGTGTCCAGGTAGGTCACACAGATATGACCAATAAGCACTCAAACTCATGCCAAATGAGGTGCCCTTACCTAACGATTGAGGTATGCCCAGTGGGGTCTGAGGGGACAAAACCCCAAGAGGATTGCCAAAACGGGACAATACCTCCCTGGGGGAAGAGGGGTCTGCCTTCCCCAGATGAGGTGCCTTTCTAAGGCAAAGCTATGTTTGAATCAAACTCTAATTTGCTCATTATGCATCTGTGTGACCTCCCTAGGCCATCCAATATGGCATATATATTTCTAAATCATAATTTTTTGGCTAGAAGCCCATTTATGTTAAATCATATGATTTATTAATATCTACCACCGAAATCAATGATCATCGGGTATTCACTTTGTTTAAATCTTTTGAACTGTGATTTGCTAGAACTTATTTATATCAGCATGGCATATTAGGCTTTTGCCAGTAGAAGTCTAACTCCCAGTCCGTAAAGCGAACTGAGAGTTAGGGGCTTATGTTATAGGCATTTTTTGGTATCATATGAAGTGGGCTGACAAAAGCCCAAGTCCAACTGGAAGGGTCTAAGTCATTCAGGTTGCTAAAGACCTCACCTATAAGCTCTACCTCGCTATAACAGCTAGCTCCAGGTCACTCAAGTCGCAGTCCTCAGCTAGCTCTAGGTCACTCAGGTCGCAGCCCTTAGCTAGCTCCAGGTCGCTTAGGTCGCAGTCCTCAGCTAGCTCCTAGACTTAGTTTCAAAAGAGAGCTCTAACACTTCTCCACTCAATATCCTCCTGCAAGGCCAATCTACAAAAAGCAGTCCAAGGGGCCCACCCGCAGAAAGTAACCTACAGAAGCCAACTTGTAGGAGCCTAAGATATTTTTTACATTTATTATGTGATGTAACATATTTATAATTTATTAAATTACATTTATACCCCCTCCCTCCTTCTATAAATAAAGGGATAGGCCATTATATTAAGGGAGACCCTCCGGGAATGTATGTCGAAACTCTATCAAAATGGAGGAAGCCATGAATAAACACTTGTATCTTGCAACCTTTATTAATAAATAAAATCAACCATGGACGTAGAGTCTGGTGCCGTCTAGATTTGGCCGAACCATGTTAAAAAACCTTGTCTTCCTACTGTTCTTCTTCTTCTTCTTCTTGCTGTCTACTTTTATCTACTCCATCTTCAGCCAGTTTGTAGCTTGAGGTAACAAGAACGATACAGTTGACCGGATTTTGGTGTCAACATTGGTCCATATAAATTTCACATGTTTCTCCATACAAATTATGCCTCCATATTTTCAAAGCAAAAACTACTTCGCCATTTCTAAATCATGTGTAGGATAATTTTACTCATGTTTCTTCAGTTGTCATGATGCATTCGTAATGACTCTCCCACTTTGCATCAACACGTATCCTAGTCTAATTTGTGAAGCATCATGACACATAACTTACCTGTTTGATCTAGATGCTAATGCCAATACTGGAGCTGTCATCAAGTTTCTTTTTAGCTTTTGAAAGCCTTCTTCACATGTGGGTGTCCATTTGAAAAGCATTCTCTTTCGAGTTAATTTAGTCAATGACACAAAAATCTCAAAGAAATCTTTAACAAATTTCTGGTAATATCTAGCTAACCTCAAGAAGCTTCAAATTTCTATAACCATTATAGGCCTTGGCCAACTTTCTATAGCTTCTACTTTTTGAGCTCATATCCCTTCTTGCAACATTATATAACCAAGAAACTTGACACTGGTCAACTAAAATTCACATTTGGAGAATTTCACATAAAGTTTATGCTCTTGTAGAGCCTACAACACAATCCTTAGATGTTGGTCATGTTCTTTCTCACTTTTGGAGTATACTAAAATATCATCGATAAACATAACTACAAACCTATCTAGAAATAGTTTGAAGATATGATTCATCATGTTTATAAAAGCAATTAGGGCATTTATCAAACCAAATGACATTATGAGGAATTTGTAGTACCAATAATACGTACAAATCTTAGGCGCATTTTCCTTACAAATCTTCAACTAATGGTACCCCAACCTCAAATCTATGTTTGAAAAATATTTCTCCCCTTGCAACTAATCAAACAAATCATCAATATGGAGAAAGGGATATTTATTCTTGATAGTAACATTATTCAACTGGTGATAATCAATACACAATCATAGCATTCCATCTTTCTTATTCATAAAAAGTACAAGTGTCCCTCACATCGAAACATTTGAATGAATGAAACCTTTATCAGTTAACTCCTGGAGCTGAGTTTTTAGTTCCTTAAATTCCAAGGGTGCCATACATAAAGAGGAATGGAGATAGGTTCAATGCCAGGTACAAGATTGATAGTGAACTTAATCTCTCGATCTGGTGGCAATCCAGGTAATTCATCTGGGAACATATCAAGAAATTTACTTATCACCAGACCCTCATCTGAATTTGGAATAGATTACTCCAAGTCTTTCACTATAGCTAAATAGGCTGTACACCCCTTTTTTTAGCAATTTCCAAGCATGCACGCTTGAAATCAAACTAGCTATCCTAACTATGTGTTCTCTTCAAAAGATTACAGAAGAAGATACATCCACATGAAACGTAACCATTTTATCAAAATGATTCATGCATACATGGTGTTGAGAAAGCCAATCCATTCCTAGGATTACGTCATAATCCACCATATCTAATATGACTAGACTTGCTTATACATGATTGTCTCATATTGTCATAGACAGTCTTAAAACAAATAGTCAGCTAAAAAAGTCTTGACAACTAGAATCATTGCTATTAACGATGATTTTATCAGGTCACCAGGTTTATTTAGTAGAATGGCAAAATTCTTTGCAATAAAAAAGTGAGTAGCTTTAGGGTCAAGCAATATCAGAGCTAGCAAATTATATATTCTCAAAGCACATAAGACTACAACATTTAATGCTTAGGCTTCCTGTCTAGTATAATTGTAGACTTTCATTGTAACTTTATTTGGATTTCTCCCTCAATTACCTTTCCCCTCACACCTACCAGACGTAACTGACACTCTTACTGAAGTTGTTGATTATATCTTGATAATTTGCATCATATCCTGAAATATTCGCATTCATAAGACATTCTCTCATCTTATGTTTAGGTTGACCACATCAAACACACCTAATTAAATTTCTTCTACAAGATCCATAATGATTTGCATTGCAAGTCTTGCATTGTGACACATTACCATTAAAATTCCCTTGACTTTGGGGTATATTCCTTCTGTCGAATAGAACAGAATTAGTGGAAACTATTTGACTCCCCATATTCCTTTTTGCAATTGAATTTTGCGATCGAGATGGTCTAATAGAATTCCCTTTCCACCCATTAGGTGGTATTCCCCTTATTAGAGTTGGTCTTCCACTAGTTGCAATATTGGTTCCCTCAGATCGAGCTTTCTTCTTACTGCTAAAGGGCATGTCACTTTTCTAGTGTTCTTTGGACCTTAATTCAACCTACAAAGCTTGATTCATAGCTTGCTGGTACGCTGTATCTGAACCAAATTTGACATGATCAAAATAATAATCACGGAGCCCCTGTACAAACTTCTCTACCTTCATAGTCTTATTAGAGATCAATGAGGAGCATATCATGAAAGTCAAGTAAATTGAGTATCATACTCACTCACAGATAAATTCTCTTATCTCAAATTTTCAAACTTCTGAGCATTTGCTTAGTGACTAGCTGCTGAACCAATCAGATTAGTAATTTATAACCAGATTACCCTACTCTACTTGTAATATAAGGCAACACCGGGTCGATTCCTTGGATCTTCTAATAATAACAATCAAATTAAGAGATAAATAAAGGGGGTGGTTTGCAACAGCTAATCTAATAGGAAAATAGCAAGATAGAAATCGTAAACATAGTGTAAGTAATAACCAGTCCAAAGGAGTCACTTACTTAAGATTAATCCATCATTGATCACTAAGTATTCATTCAATTGTTGATCATATTCTATGGCCTAAATTCACAACAAGAATCCTTGAAATGATTAATGAGTCTAACCAGAACTCAGCCAATAAACAAACCATCAAAATCTCAATGTATTGCTTGGTTTTCCTATCCTCTTCTACAAGTGATTATTAATCAATAATCATATAGTCATCTAAACTAAATGAATCCATTCAATTCAGAAAACTCAATAAAAATAGAAGGGAAAGGAGAAGAAATGACCAGCAATTTGAATGTAAAATGAAGTATCAAGATCTCAACATTAATCTTCAAGTTATCAGCCCTTTTCGACTGATTACAGGAGTTTAGCCTTCCATGGATTGGAGGCACAAAAATGCAGAGAAAAACCAAAACCAAAATGCTACCCTATGTTACAATACAATGCTCTCTTCTGCCCTCTCACTCTTTTTAACAAAAAATTTCCCTAGAAAGAGAAAACGATTTGTTGTGTAGGCAATCATGAAAGCTGTGTAGTCTAGTTTGCTGGCTGCTGTTCCTTTTGCTTTCTATGCATTTTTTGTAGGCTAATTTTTTTGGTTTTCTTATGACTTATAGTCCTCTAGCCAGTTGAGTGTAAGCTAGAACAAGTGATGATGCATTGGGCTCAAGATCCATGCCAATTGGGGTCTTAAAACTCCAACTCTATAGAGGCCCATTTCACAATAATTCTACCTCTATGTTGCAGCTCATTTTTTGTGCCCATAATTATCCATTCAGCTCTAGCAGTCTTCATGTAGCATTGCATCTTAGCTTCCATTTGGGCTTAGTTTGACCTCATTTGGACTTGTATAACTCTAGTTATGGCTTGATAAGTGCACAAAGGTCAGGCTGCCCGAGATAGTATTCTGGTCTTATTTTTAACTCTAATTTCAGATATCCAGTTGGGTGATTCAGTCTTGGAGATCTTCATGAAGTTTGTAGATATATGTCTTATATTTCCTAAAAAATAAGAATTACATTAATTAGACAAGTGTAGCTCAAGTTATGACCATATTACAGAAACTGCTCAAAATGGCCAAATACTGCAGAATTTTGCATAAAGCTCTCAATTGATATAAAACTTGAATATGCAATAATTACAGCTCAAATAAATCAGTTTAGAACCTAAGAAGCTTAGTGAGAGAACAAATAAATGATTGAAATATTTTATTATTAAATTCCCCCACACTTAGCTTTTGCACTCCCAGGCAAAACACAAAATAAAACACAAAGTCAAAACAACAAAAAGGTTCAAGACTCTTAGAATTTTCCAGCAATGATGAGAATCTTATTACTAGCAAGGATGCAAGCAAAATTCAGGACACATAGCATTGAAGCTCATCTTCACAATTCAAAACTCAAATCAATTAGCAAAGTTACTTCATCAAAAGATAGATCAACTTGATAGACTTTATAAGATAAGCTCTCCTCACAACTCTCATTGTGTTTAGGATGGGAAAGTGTTTCTCTCAAATTCTTTTCATGAAAATGCACTACCATATGCTTGCTTATCATCTAATCTCCACTACTCAAAAATCACATGCATGGCACAAATCATAAGGACTT
>JANHAO010010395.1:0-17691 GCA_026873985.1 Saraca asoca
TGTGTGTATCTAATTTATCTCTTATCTAACTTAGGTTAGTGGCGAGAGCAAACCGATTTCTTATCACTCACACCCTTCTTCTTTTTTGAGTGTGGCGAAATCAAACCAATTTAGCTTAATTGTGGCGCCATGGGCTTATCAATTGAGTTGGGTTGGCTTTCTTCGTTTATCTTTTGTTTGTTTCTGCTGTTATTAGAAGGTGTCTCAATTTAGGCACATCAGAAACAGTTTTAGTTCTTAATATTGACTTGTGACTTGTGAGTAGCGGCTCTAAGTATTGGATGTTGTTAAGAGGGAGAGAGAGAGAAGATATTATGAAGTCGTATTCAACAATGAGCCAGGCATTTGTATTTATATTGAAGATATGTACATGAAATAGAGTCTTAATAGATCTATAATTTATTGATCTATCTAAACTTATCACTTATCTTACATAAGCTTATCACTTTGATTAACCTATTCACTAACACTCCCCCTCAAGCTGGAGCATAAATATCAAACATGCCCAGCTTGTTACAAATATCATCAATCCGTTTTCCTGGTAGTGTCTTAGTAAATAAGTCAGCAAGTTGATCCCCAGTTATGATATGCCTAAGATCAATTACTCCTTCCTAGAGTTTCTACCTAACAAAATGACAATCAACCTCTATATGCTTTGTTTGCTGATGAAAAATTGGATTTGTAGCAATATGAATGGCCGCCTGATTATCACACCATAACTGCATAGCAATATGGTTTGTTCGCTCATGAAAGTGCCTCACACACCACCGGAGTTCTTTCGTGTGGGCTCACATGCCACTTTGAATAAAGCATGTGTGTTACAAGTGTTGCCCTGGGAGATCCGCCGTTTGCCGATTTGCTGCCCTATCAACCCAGATTTGTTTTTTCTGCCTCATGCACTATGAAACCCTCTAGATAGATCTGAACTCCTATGCATGTACTTTTAGACAAATCTGATTTTTCACCAAAATTGACGATTACCAGCTACCATAAATATATATCCAGACGCTGGATACTTATTACCAAACATGCAATCCGAAAATTACGCTAGATAGAAACCACCGTGACTTATGGCAACAAAAGAAGAAAGAAGGAGAAAAAGGAAGAGAAATGATGAGTTTTGTTCGGTTAGGTTAGCAAGTGAGAAAATATCTAGGGTTTAGAGGGCTCTGATATCATGTTGAGAAAATAATTAGGGTTTGTGTTAGGGAAAAAGTATAGAGAAGCTAGAAAAAGTTTGAAGGGAACACAAATAATATAATTGAATAAATAAGACTGTTGAATTACATTAATTTTGAACTTAAAAAAAATATAATAAAAATAAGTATAAAGAAAATTTGACAAATTTCAAACTGCACAAATGACTTGTAATAAACATAGCAAGCGGACAACTCTCCCTTCACCAAACACTCAAACCCCAAAAATAATGCCAAATACTCGATAGATACAACTCATAGAAGTCTCCAGCTAACTACCCCTAGTTGTTCTCTTGACCTTTTTTCAATTGTTATCCTCAGCACAAGGCACAAACAATACACCTTCTACAAGTCTTCTGTTAGCTTTCCTTGAGCCGTTTTTGAACTTCCTAGCTGGTCTTCAAAATCACCAACACTTATAATTGGAATTACACCAGAATGACTAATACTACCACAAACCACATTAGTCCAAAGTTATATTCATTGAAGCCAATTTCAAGACATTAAAGCAAGTCACACAACCAAATTAGTGGTCCAAACCACTTCATATTTGAGAATAACATCACCAAATTATACCTGTACAAACATAAGTCATACCAAACAGTGCTCCAAATCACATAAAGACACCAAGATTTGTGAAACAATAGTCCAATTCATATGAAGGCACCAAAATTCGCCAGTGTTCCAAATCATATGAAACACCAAAAATCATAAGTTACCTAACAGTGCTCCAAATCACATGAAACACAAAAAATCACAAGTTGCCTAATAGTGTTGCAAATCACATGAAACACAAAAATTCACCAAACAGTGTTTCAAATACGTGAAACACCAAAATTTTTCAAATAGTTCTCCAAATCACATGAAGGCACCAAAATTCGCCAAACAATGCCAAAATACACCAAAAATGAGCTGAAAAGGAAAAATAACACCTATTTTCAGTTTGCTAGAGTTCTGACAAGGATCACAGCCAAAAGTTCATTGTTTAACACCAAAGACATTGGGAAGATCTTCAACTGATGACACCTTCAGCCACTCTCACAAAATCGTAATACCCAAAGCTAGATTAACACCTTTTCGGCACTGAAATCGCTATTGCCAGCCACGAACATTGCTGATAAAGTTACTTCTCGTAATTGCTCGTCAGGTTACACCTTCACCTGCCCAGAAACAAACTCTAAAGGACTACATAGCAAACTCTATTGTCAACACATCAGAAAACACTAAACCAGAGCTGCTTAGAAATGCCACATTAGAAAGGAATCTCTATTTTCAGTCTATCAGGTCACTACCTTTGTTGGAATATCGCGACCACCAAACACTCCTTAGGTTGCAATTAAGACCCAACTTTTAACTCAAGAATTTTTTTTTGCTCTGTTATTTTTTTCATTCTTTTTTTTTTCACTAAAACTCAATCAACAATAATAAAGAAAAATAAATAAACTTGAAAATCTACTAGCACAGCAACTCAACTCTTTTTTTTCCCAAAATCATATAACTCACAATAACAAAATAGAAATTAACCTAAATTTGTACTAAAACTACACTAGCAAATCAACCCCATTTGGGGTTGCTGGAGGCTGTGTAACCCATAAGGCCTCAAGGCCGATGATACTGCTATGATACCATGTTAAGAGGGAGAGAGAGAGAAGATATTATGAAACTGTGTTCAATAATGAGCTAAGCATATGTATTTATATTGAAGATATGTATATGAAAGAGTCCTAATAGGTCTGTAATTTATTGACCTATTTAGACTGATCACTTATTCTATATAGACTTATCACTTATCTGATCATAGGCTTATTACTTTAACTAACCTATTTACTAACACATGGATTATTAGGTCTATACTGATTTTTTCTCTTATTCTCACACCTCTATTCATCTCTCTGATTTTTTTCTTTTCTAATTAGATTTCTCCATTTTTAAAGTCAAAGCCCTCATTCTATGATAGATATGTGCGTTCTATTCCATAATATGCAACATCTATTGTTTTCTTGTTATGAAATTTTATAGGAATAAATATATATTGTAATATTTAAATAGTTAGTATCCTAAAAAAAAGGGTTTTTTGTAAAAATATTTATCTGAGAGAATCATTTTGCACTTTGCATAACAGTTCATGGATTGATGCCTTGTTGATATTATGCATTTAGTATATGAAGCGTTGTTGACAAGCTTTTGCCTGACTTACCATCTTTGTCATTTACCCAAAGAGAAAGTCCAAAGCTTATTACCTTGACTGCAACAAAATGTAATTTTCTTCTTAATAAAGACAATTTATTGAAGAGCTTTACATTTGATTTTTATAAGTTAGGAAATGAGACAGTGGAGGAGCATCCAAAAATATATTTACTGCATCAGACCAAACTTAAGTTGAAATTAACATTTGATTTGCCTTGTAATCAATTTAGCCCAACTGCTCTTTTTCAGATTTGGTTGGCAACTGTTTTGACCTTTTCATATTTATTTTTCTTCATCTGGCCTGCTGCTCTTTGGCTTGAAGGTTGTCTCTTGCAAAGGAATGTTTTAGGGTCAAAATGATACTGGCTTCAATGTTATTTTTATAAGGTGCAAGAGTGTTTCGTAGATGAATACTTTTTAATATGTGTATATGAATATAATGGATGTTTAATATTGGATGAAAGAATTTGTATAATCCAGTCCATTTTTGCGAGTTTTCACTAATGAATGGTGCTTATACACTCTCTATTTGAATTATGACAAGCACATAGGATTGAAAGGATTTTGGACAGTTTGTGTTCTTTTCCTGCTTCCCATGAGTATCACAGATATTAATGTCAGTGTCTAATTAGCAAAACTAAAATGCTCCCATACTTGGCTGTTAGAAATTTTCATTAAGGCACATTCTTTTATATTTACTAGAGACTAACTGGGATTTGATTTTAATAGAGAGCTTTCTTCTTTGTGACTGAGGAGGGACTGATGTCATAAAGAGAGATGAATAGAACATCCTATGTACATACCATAGCTATATTTGCTTTCTTTCTTTCCTTTTATGTGTGCTTGTTAGCCATAACTGCGTAAGTGTATTATTATTGCCTGGTGGTTGAGTCTGCGGGTGTGTGCTTATGACTAGGTTTTCTAACTATGTGGCTGTCCTCCAATTTTTCATCTCATGAGCTTTGCAAAGGTGGCAGATACAATTGGAATTGTAGGAGCAAGTATGGTGCGATCAATGCTTATGATGCCTTTTTTCTCTCATATTATTCTCATATGCTTCATTCTTTACTTATGATTTTCTTCTCAGCCTTTATGCAATCACTACCATGCTCTGTTTTTGGTTAATCTTTTCCGTTATTGAAGTGCGTTTCATCTTTGTGTATTTCAGCTCCTATTGTTGATATATTGCCTTTTATTTTATCTTGGAATAGATGCTTGAACCTGTCACAACAGAATTTTGCCAGCAAAAAATTTATATTTCCCCCTCTATTAATTGTATAATAGGTTTAAATTATTTAAAGTTTTTTTTTTCTTTTGTCTTCTGCTTAAAAGTGGGAATTTCCATTAAAGGTATGTCCGTCAAATTTAAATTTTGAATTTGGGATCAAGGTTGGTGGAGCATACGTGTAGGATTGGCCTATTCATATCTCTGTGATAGGCTTCATGGTACAAGCCATATTATAATGGAAGCAAATGCTAATAATGATCATAAAATTAAAACAGAATATGACTCAAATGCAGGAACACAACTTGAACCGAAGCTTCTCTTTTCATCATCAATGATAAATTGATAAGAGGTACAGCATATCTGTCACGTTTCATATGCAACTAAGGTTGTATAGTTTGTAGGTTTGTTTTCTCTAGCAGGTAATATTGTCCAAGTGGGAAATTGGCCTTGGTTTAAATATGTATGTTAGTTATTTGGTGTCTATCACTTTAAAATTGTTTTGTATTTTTCTGTTATGCATGATTATTTTAAAGATGCAATTGTATAGATACTTCAGGATTGTAATAAGTAAGCTGTGGCACGGACAACAGCTTACTGGTGCCATGATTTCAACATAAGAAACTGAAAAGAGAGTTTAAAGTTCCTGCACTTCTTTTTCTTTATAAGTTTTTTCTTATGATTAATTAGTTCAAATTAAATGTTCTACATTTGTTTGAGAATAGAACTTTCACAACTTACTTTTGCTTCCCTTCTCTGAATTAAAGCTCTACATCTGCTACCTGGATATCATGGAGCTTGCTGCTATATATCTCCATTGCTTTGGATTTCATATTGAGTTCAATTGAACCCCTTGGTATTCATTTACTTTTGAGTTCAAATCATTCTGTGGTTTCCATTTGAAGAGTAACAATAAAGGTTTCTCATTTAATATATGAGATCCTGAATTATTAGTTGAATATGGGAAGGAGCTTAGAAATTGTGTCAACAAGCTTTTATGGATGATAACGATGTTGCTTCTTGGCTTGAAAAGCCAACTCTGTGTGGAGTCATTGCTTTGGTTCTGGTGTTGCATGTGCATGTTAATTAGTTGGCGATTTGTATACTAGCTTCAACTTGGAGTGATTAGAATCATCTTGAATCATTCATTTTTCTATTTGTAATGTGAAAAAGTTTTAATGTCAATTAATAGCATTATTTTACCATCAACCTCTCAGTACAACATACAATTAGTTTTATTTGCCGTGAGCTAACATTATTTTAGTTCAACAAATAAATTAATTGAGACTAAAGTATATAGATGTAATTAAAATATTTAAAATAAAAATAAAATTATTTAAAATTTAATTAATTATATTTTATGATATCTTATATTTATTTACTTATATTGAATTAATAAATATAGGTCAAATATGTAATGATATGTGGGGTCTTTTATTCTCTTTGGCTTTGTGGAAAAAAAAAATTAAAATAGTATAATATTAAAAAAAAAAGCATTGAAAATGATGATTTTTAATTAATTAGGATATGAATTGTTAATTAACAAAAAGAAGAGGGATAAATTAGAAAAAAATAATTGAAAATTATTTCTAATAAGTTATACATTATTTGGAATAGTTTCTTAAAAAAAGTATTTTTTTTTGAAAGAGTTTGCGTCAAACACATCTAAAATTAAAATTCTAAAGTTAAAAAAAAATATTTGATCAAGTTAATAAATTAAAAATTAAATTTTTTTAATGCGTCAAACAAAAATTTAAAATATTAGTAATCTAAAATTTATAAAATTTTATATCAATTTAATTTGATACTTTATCAATATAGTATAAAACTGAAGTAAAATATGTTTTAAAATATATGGAAAAAATTAAATATTTGATTATATATGTATTATAGTTTGATTTTTCTAATATTTGGTATAAAAGATTGTTATTATAATCACTTATAATACAAGGATTGAATTTGATTAAAATCCTATTTTTTTTTAAAAAAAGGTTATACAACAGTATAAGCTTAAATGTTCGGCAATGTCAATGGATGCTATTATGTATACCAGTATAGATCTGTTTGAATTCATCTAAAAATATCTTTAGCAAGGATTGCAGGCTAGGCTAGGAAACAGTTTTAATATTAATTAAAATTTACTCCTCTGTATCTATCAAAATTAACAACCTTCTTTATTTTTGTATAGTAAGTAATTTATCTCTATTTATTTTATTGCAATACCTTCCAATGCCTTTTGTATCTTTTTTTTTTTTTTTTTTGTAATAGTTAAGGTGACAAGTCACTTAACATGTAAAATCTTGAAATCCTAAATTTTAAATTCGAACTCGACACACTGAAATAAGAAAAAGTCTCAAAATAACGACGTGTGCCACTGTGCTACCAAAGATGTTGGCTTCTCCTATATTGTTATATCCACGTGAAGAATGATTTTGCCAGTTATATGATATTGTATTTTGTGCTCTTCTCTACAAACCACATCTAACAGCAAAGTATAAAAATATTCGCACATCATCACATATCAGGCCCCCACACCATTGTTTTATAGATTGTAATTTTTTATAAGATCCTTTAGTAACTTTTTTAACTTATAAAAGTAACATTTTTAAACTAGACATCTAACTTTCTTATAACTAGATAGTAAATGAAAAATGTGATGTGGGATATAATGTGTGGTGATGTGTGAGTACCCTCTCCCACTAGCTAATATATATAACCTAATGGATTAGTTGTAATAAGGTTATTTAGCAATTTTTTCATGTCATTATTATTAGTTGTAATAAGGCTATTAATTTAGCAATCTTTCCATGTCATTATTATTGCTAATTCCACTTTGTTATGCGTTTACTTCAGAATTTAGATACTAGGAAGGTCAAAAATTGAGGTTGCAGGAGGTAAAAGCTAAAATCATATTAGGAATATTTACTAAATAATTATTTTTTAGATAAATTACTCTATTATTCTATATAATTTCACTGATTTTTTAATTAGATAATTTTAATTTAAAATTTTTAAATTGAATTTTTATATTTATTTTTTGCTTCTAATTTAATATTTGTGTTATTTTCCTATTAGGTTATTAGTAATCAGTTTACGAGGACAAAAATATGTCAATAATTTATGGATTTTAAGGCACATGATCTATAATTTCTTTTTGAAAAACGTAATAAGCATGTAAATTACTATAATTGACTATTTGGCTTTTAAGTTATTTAATACTTAAATACAAATTGAAATAGTATGAAAACTTTATATTAACAATCATTTTGCTACATTAATAAAGCACTGTTTTTATGTGCTAATTATTAAAGGAATTTAACAAAAAAATAATAGAAAATATTTAAATAGAAATGAAAAATAAGTATAAGAATTTAATTCTAAAATTTTAATTATAATAAATTAATTAAAAATGAAGTAAATTAAAATAAGGGTAATGTTTTTTAATAATATAATTACAATAAGGATAATGTATCAACATAAACATAAGTATGTATCGATAAGTTTCTTGCTTTTTTTTTTTTTTTTTTTTGTAATTCCCGAGTATGTACGAAAACATAAACTTTATAATAAATTTTAAAGGAATAAGTTTTTATAAATGAAAAATTTAGAAAGCAGAATTAGACAAACTATACATGACCACTTGAATCTAACCACAAATTATCGGATCAAAGCATTTTTTTTTTTTGATGGTTAAATAGGGATGAAATTTTTTAAGAAAAATAGTAAGAGAGAGTAATATGATTAAAAAATGCTTATCTTTCTTAACCGCTGTTAATTGAATATAATTGAATTTTTGTTAATTTTTTATACATATGTTAATGATAAATGATGGTATAATGGGTTTTGGAAAAATTTGTTGGCAAGTTCATGAATTAAATTATAACTGAACTTTGATTTTGTGTATCTAATTACTAATACACTAGACTGCTTAGCATAATATAAAGTTTTATACTGGAAAAAAACTTCATTTGCTTTTGTATATTTAGGTTTATCCATTCTATGTACATGCCACTAGGATTGAAGTACAGTAAATTTTAAAAAAAATAAGATATAATCAATTATTTTATTATATGGGATGACCTAAGTCTACAAAAAATATGGTTGAAAATAGGTATGTAATAATAAGAAACCATGGGTGCCGTCGTAACCCACATCAATCCTATGTGTTCAGTTAAATTTATTTTAAACTACGTATTTGGGTGATTTCGGATTAAGATTTTGCAAGTTTGGTTAAGTATAGGTAGATTAGACAAAGAATCTTAACCAACTTGTAATCAACCCTAATTGGAATAACATAAAAAAATATCCAAAAGATACATGTAAATTATTCAATAGAATAATCTTTCTATTATTATAAAAGATATAGCACTCATATCAACTAAATGTATTATGTGTATAGTATCTTCTATTTATCAAAAGAAAGCAAGTAAGAAATTTTTTTATTTTTTTTCTATTCTAAGACAAATCATGAATACAATTTTTGTATTTATCAATTTTGACAATAAATCATTTATTTGAATTATTTATAATTGATCTCTAATTTCTTTTGAACTTTCTGATAATTTCTTTAGTTAAGAGATCGTTGTTTTCCTTTTTGCAGTGATTCAAGAGTTCTTGATTTATTTGGATTGAACGAGCTTTTGTAACAATTCATTTTTTAGAGAAATCCTTTTTATATGACAAATCTACTATGTGTTATTTTCTCTTCCAAAAGGCATTTGCTAAATTGGAACAAATCTGGATTTCAATTCTTTTTTGTAAAGATTTTATTTTATTTTGAACAACTGGTATTTTTAAAAGTTATTCTATTTTTTTGAAAGAGATTTTTCAGAAAGGAAATTGATTTGATTTTCTTTGATTTTAACTAAATTCAAATCCTTGAAAATTGATTTTTTAATAAATTGGAAAATAATTTTTTCTTTTAAATGTTCAGTTATTATACCTTCATTAGAGATTGAAAAGGTATAATTTCTTTGATAAAATGAGAACCTAATATAATTCTGCTGGTTATGTCCTTAACCAACAAAAATGTAGTTGTAATTTTGTAAGGAGAATTTGTGATCGTGACATTAGATAATTTGAACTAAATTTGGAGCCTAGATCCATTAGCAAACCTAAGTCATTCTTTCATTTTTTCAAAATATTTTGTGGGCACAAGTCTTTCTTGGATACAATTGAGATCAGCTTCTGTTGACGGTAAAATTTGGTTTAGTGAACTTGTTATGGGCATTTTCTGGAAAGCACGGTTTGGGCCGGTCAAGGTCTAATAGGAGGCGCAGCTAACCAGATGGAGGCCCAGATTAGAGATCAAGGTCACTCAGCAAAGATTCCAAGCTGTCGGACGCGAGCTAAAGACCTCGAGCAACATCATAGTAGGGAGTGCAGCTCGCCGAGAAGGCCCTCAATCCGTCAGCAAGAAGACTACCATCTCAACCGTCCTCAAGGAGAATGGCCAAGCGAGAATAGTGAGGTAGGCCAAAGCTTCCTGCTCGTTCACTTGCACAATACTAGGTCGCGAGGTTAGCGAGCCAGATGCATGTACGAAGCCTAGTTAGTAATCCCAGGCACACGTCTCTAACTGACAACTCAGCCTCCAGACCTACACATCAGTTCCCGGAAGTTCGACAATAATTTACCTATCATTAATTACCCGATGCCAAGGATTAAATGCCTGGAGTGGCAAAATAATCATTCTGTTGTTTGTAAAATTACACTTATAACCCTCATCCTCCTATAAATAGGAAGGGGTGGTCACCGTAAAAAGAGAGGAAGATTTTACATGCAAAAACTCTATTAGCATACAAAGAGAACACTGTACACTGTGAGATAATATTGCCATTGTATTCAAATTGTGTAAAGCAATTCTTTAGTGGATAATCAAAGACCAGTGTGGATGTAGGGGCCAACTTGGCTTTAGTCAAACCACAATAAAAATTCTGGTGTTTGCTGTCTTCCTTCTGTTCCATTATCTTCCTTTTCTGTTTTCTGCCATACCCTACTTGCAATTAGGGGTGATATTGAACTCAAACCTGTTGACCGAATTTTGGTATTAACATTTTGGCACTAGAAGGAGTGGCCCCACTGCAAACTCTGCATCTATTACCATGATAAGTTGTTCCAAGCTGTCTCAAGCACAATGGTGAGAGGAAAAGCTACCAGGAGTATAGAAATTTCTACTGGCCAACCTGAAGGTCAGACACAATAGCGGAACACAGCTGCCCCTACAGCAGGGCCCAATGCTGGCACAACTTTCCTCATTCCGCAGCAGTTTGTGGCTCCTGGAACTGATGAAACTCAAACTTGGCAACAATGCCAAGAAGCACTTGACTGGCGTTAAGAAGCCATTGAGAATATCATGAAAGAACTGACTGATATGGTCAGAGCGTTGGGTTAGGCACACACCCAAGGTGCACCAAGGCAGGGTGAAATTGTCGCACCCGAGGGTGGATATCATCAGTGAGGGCCTCAACATGAAGAACAAGCCAGGATCGATCATCACCGAGCCAGTTTGCTTCACTCATCCAACTCACAGTTATGGTCCGAAGTTCACCGAGTTCAAGAGGACAAAGGAGATGACCAATAAGGTGAAAGCCCACACCGAGGCGAGAGCTCACACGAGACTGATCGCAAGCAAGAGGCAAATCACGATTTATCTAGCCACAAGCGCAATAGGAAGCATAAAACTTTTAATCGACATTCTTGTAGTAAGCGAGATGAAAGAAGTTAGAGGACTTCTAGCCACCGGTCTAATTCCCGAGACCCAATGGTCGAAGAACTACTCCAAAGGATGGAGCAGTTAGAAAAGAACTCTGTGTCCCAAGGGAACTGGCAATCCCACGAGGAATCTCTAGCCAAATTGAGATAGAGCCCCTTCCTCATAGATTTAAAATTCTAAACGTCCCCCTCTATAATGGGGATAGCGATCCTTATACCCATTTGGACGATTTTAACTTCTAAATGGACCTGCAGACTTCCAATCCACTAGTGAAGTGCCGAGTCTTCCCTACCATGCTCGGAGAGGTGCCACAGACATGGTTCAAAAGTCTCTTAGTTCACAGCATAAGGAGTTAGGAGGAATGTCAAATGAAGTTCCTCAGCCAGTATAGGGCGTTAAAGAAGCAACTTGCCCTGTCCTGCCACTTAGTGACGATCTTCCGACAGAAAGATGAGTCATTCAAGGACTATATCATCAGGTTCCAACAAGAAGTTAGCAATGTGGAAAACCCATCAGACGAGAGTATCCTCATGGAAATCTCAACCGGACTCCAGAAAGATAGGAAACTATACGAGGGCTTATACAAGTCCCTTGTTAAAAACTTGGGTGAGTTTTATGAGCGAGATGCCAAAGAGATTCGATGGGAAGAGACCTTTAGTGCAAAGAGGTCGAACAAGAAGGAGGAGGAAGGCACAACAACAAAGAAGGCCAAAAGGGGGACTCTGGAGGCCAAATCACGAAGAGGTCCCGTAACAAATAGTTTCAACCTTCGGGTCGCTATGATACCTACACCGTCTTGTTGGATGCTCCAGATAGGATATATGCAATCAAGAGGGACAATGAAGACTTTGGCAGACCCAAACCCCTGAGGACCCCTATTAAGAAGAGGAACCGTAATAAATTCTGTGCCTACCATAGCGAAGTCGAGCATAACATGTCAGATTATTGGGTGTTAAAAGACACCATTGAGGACCTCATTAAGAGAGGTCGCTTAAGAGACTATGTGGTGAGATCCCTGAGGTAGTGACCCCCACGTCTCCAACAGCCTATGCTGCAATGTCACCAAACTCTAAAATACGAGGAAGCGCCCTCTATAAGGATCATATTCACCATACATGGTGGACCTCACATCGTAGGCACCTCAAACCGATCACACGACCACTATATGTTAGTAGCAGGTCGTGTCTTTGTAGCGAGTCATGTGGAATGTGAAAGGCTCGCCAAAAAGGCCAAAATAGCTTCAGACAACATCTCCTTCTCGAAGGAAGATGCATAAGGAATTCATTATCCTCATAATGATGCGATTGTCATCCAAAGAAAGATCGGCAACATTGATGTGAGAAGGATAATGGTTGATACTGGGAGTTCCATGAACGTGATGTACAAGGAATGATTCAACCAGATGGGTGTGAGCATGAGTTAGCTGGATCCATCACCCGAGCCCCTTTATGATTTTACAGGGAATAGGATACACCTGGTGTGACAAATCAGACTCCTACTCACTCTAGGGGACTCCGATAAGCAAGTAACTATCATGGCAGACTTTTTGATTATAGATTGTCCCTCGGCCTACAATGTAGTACTGGGGTGACCCGCCATGAATGATTTTGACATGGTGATGTTAACTAGGACATTGACCATCAAGTTCCTGACCTCGAGCGGAGTCGGATGTGTGCGAAGGAAGCAACAGGTAGCCCAACATTGCTACGAGGATGCAATCAAACTCAGAGTTCACGGGAAGAAGGTGAATGTGGTGTCTAGGGGAGAACCCCAAGCAATGAGTGTAAAAGGAGTTAGCCACAACCTTGACCCTCGAGATGTGGACATTGAGCGAGCCACCAGACCGGTTGAAGAGCTCAAGGACATGCGAGTTAACGAGGCAGAAGAAGACAGATGCCTCAAGTTGGGGACATGTCTACCACCTGATGTGAAAGCACAACTGACGGGATTTCTCAATGTAAACATGGATGTTTTCACTTGGAACCATGAAGACATGGTGGGCATCGATTAGAATATAATGTCGCACAGATTGAATGTTAATCCCCAGGTGAAATTGGTTTGTCAAAAGAGAAGGCTAATGACAGTCGAGCGTTACGTGGCACTGAAGGAAGAGATGGATAGGCTCTTAGTGAATAATTTCATCCGAGAAGTGCATTACCCCACTTGGTTGGCCAACCCCATCCTCGTAAAGAAAAAGAATGGGAAGTAGAGAATGTGTATCGATTTTACTAACCTTGATAAAGCATGCCTCAAAGATAGTTTCCTTTTGCCAAGGATAGACCAGCTTGTAGATACGATGGTGGGGCATGAACTCCTCAACTTCATGGACACCTATTCAGGGTAAAATCAGATTCCAATGGCCGTACAAGACGAAGAGCATACCTCATTTATTACTAATTGCAGGTTATACTGTTATAAAGTGATGCCTTTCGGGCTTAAAAATGTGGGGGCAACCTACCAACGATTAGTAAACATGATGTTACGAGAGCAGATCGGCAAGACCATGGAGGTATATGTTTAAAACATGTTGGTAAAATCTAAATAGCTCATCGATCACTTCCGTGACCTAGAAGAGATGTTCCAAACCCTGAGAAAGTATCGGATGAAGCTGAACCTGCATAAATGTGCGTTCAGAGTGGCCTCGGGTAAATTCCTCAGTTTCATAGTCAATAATAGAGGGATCAAAGCGAATCCAAAAAAAATCAGAACACTTCTTGATATGCGTTCTCCCACTGGTCCAAAGGATGTCCAAAGCTTAAACGGTCAGATTGTTACACTTAGCAGATTCATTTCGAAAGCAATAGACAAATGTGTTCCCTTCTTTAACAGTTTTAAAAAGGTGAAGAGGTTCGAATGGACCCCGGAGTGCGAGGTCACTTTTTAGAAACTCAAGATGTACTTAGGACAAGCACCTCTCCTTTCCAAACCAAAAGAGGGTGAGAGATTGACTGTGTACTTAGGGATATCCCAGCATGCCTTGAGCATGGCCCTAACACTAGAAGAGGGAGGAACTCAACTCCTCATCTACTATGTAAGCAAGAGATTGTTGGATACCGAAACAAGATACTCACCCATGGAAAAGCTCGCCTACTGCCTGGTGATCTCGTCCTGTATCTCATCCTTCCTGGAGTACGTAAACCTAGAGAGAGGACTTTAGGATCGAACTGGGAAGGTCCATACCTTATTAAAAGGGTCATGAGTGATGGAGCCTACCATCTGGTGGACATGGATGGAGCGGAGTTCCCTTGAGCTTGGAGTGTTGAGCACCTTCATCACTATTATCAATAAGTGTCTCGATGTATAAGAGTTGGTCCATTGTAAATGTGTATATAATTCTTTGAATTGCTTATGGAATAAGATTTGAAGAAAACTCAATGTAAAGTAACGTGTTATAACAGTTGATATAGCATATTAAATTCTTGTCCTAATATAAGCAAACAATTTCACACATTCAAGTATGAAAGAAACGAAGAGAGATATATTCAACTTTCATTGTAATAAAGTCATTTCATATAAATTGTCTACGAAGTCCGTTACAAATCTCAGAAAAGAAAATCAAAGTTACAAAGTTTATGTCCTAAAAGGCCGGAGCCTCAGGAGCAAGGTCTTCATCAGGTTGGGGATCGGGAACTGGAGCTTCAGGAACTTCAACCACTAGAAGAGCATCAGCGACTTGCGTGTCCCCTTCTCCTTGTACAACAACTTTAGTGGGAAGGGCTACGGTCTTAGTGCTCTATCCTTTCACCGAGGAGCTAGCCTTAGCAGCTCTCCTTTTGTAGCGCTCCATAGCCTTCAAAGCTTAAGTGCCAAAGAAAGAGAAATCTAGCTCAGGGTGTCTCTCCCACAAAGTGTAGAAGAAAGAAGCACAAGTTTTGGTCCTTGTTTCCCTGGTTGTTTCTGCCACCAACGAGGACATCTCCGCTTTAATCTTAGCCGCTTCCTCCCTAGCGAGCTCAAGTTCCCTCTTCAGTGCCCTCGACTCTTCAGCAGTAGCCTCGGCTTGCTGTTATGCAGATCTCACCTTCTCCTCGGCAGTGTCAGCCATTTTTAATCGCTAGCCGCGCCTATGACTGGGCCTCATCCAGTTCTATCTTGGACTTATTTAGATCATTAGTCACAAGGCCAACATCTATCACAGTGGGTTCACGATGCTCTACCCACGACACAAAGTGGCTTCCATTTCTTTGACCTTCTCCTTCAATACTAGTACCTCAGCTATTGAAATAGCCAGCTTGTCCACTAGAGCGGCCTTCTCGTCATCCTGGCCTCAAAGCACTTCTTCAATCATCATCAGTGTCGTAAGCTCTGCGAGAACAAACAACAAGGTTAGACTATGAAGCAAATAGAGTGACTAAGACAAGGAGCAATACTTACCACCAGGCTGTGATGGGCTGCATATCCTACCAACCTCCCAACGGTGAACTCTTCAGCCTCTAACACCCCGACCCAGCTGCCATATCCCAAGATCATACCCATGTTCTTAACGAAGGTCTGAGCATATCCTTCTGTCTTAGAACTGGGCTTAGCCAACGGCCTCGCACTCTCGATCCCCGACACCGCACGCTTGTAGGAGGTTACTTTCTTCTTCCCTATGTCAACCTTCCATTTCTTTGGGGGAGGACTGGAAGTGCTGGCGATGTCGATTGCAGCCACTTCTTTAGGTCACGGTGTCGAGGCTGGTTCTTGTGATGGAACCACAATCGGAGTAGTTGGTTGGTTTGTGATAACTAGTGTCGCCTCAATCTCAAGGGCTGGGGGCTGTTCTGTGATGACCAGAATTGGATCGATCTCACAGGCTGGAGAGGCCTCTTCCTCGCTGTCTAAGGGCGACATCCTAAGGATCAGCTCCATTACTTTGTTGTAGTCATCGAAGTTTAGGAGCCTAACCTCCATTGCTCATTGAATTCCTACCTCCTTAGTGACCTCAGTGTCTTTTGCCGAAGCAAGCTTGGAATAACAAAGGAGGCTTTTGTCAAATTGAAAGTTATTCTCGAGGTCACTGGATGTCACGAACTGATCCGAGACCTCCAACTCTTTGGCCCCTAGCATCGGTCTCTTGTCAATCCCATTTGCACAATCAAGCAAAGGTCAGAATCAAAAACAAATATCAAAACCCACAAAACTCACTTGCTCCCAGTCTATCTACCTAGAACAAGAACAAAATCAAAATTTCTATGGTAGCGCAATGAGGGGCTTGAGATGTAGAACCAATATAACTTATAACACCCTGCATTGGACTTTCCTTTAGCAGGATGCTCTTATACGGTGTCTGCTGAGTTGAGAGATAGTAAAGCCCATCCTTCGAGTTCGCGCACCTCAGGTTATACAAGTAACACAAAGTTTTGGGTGACGGTGGTGGAAGGTCGTTACCCATATGGATTAAGGCTAACGAGATAAGTGAAGTGTAAGAGTTAGGTGTGAGCTGGAATGGGCTAAGTTTTATTTTATTCAAGAAGTTGATGATGAAGGGTTGCATCAGGAATCTTAATCTTGCTATGAGGTGCAGGAGACTGATAGCTATAAAACCCCAAGGAGGATGAGGAGCATAATCGTCTAGGGCAGGAACCATGGCACTGCGCCCTTTAGGGATCTGGCACGATTGAATTGTGGTTTAAACATTGCATAGATGCACGGTTGATGTATACAACTTGAATACTCGATGGTTGAGACGCTTCCCCACAACAATCCTTTGGCCCTCGATATGGCCCGGATTGGCACTGAAGTTTGTAGCGACCTCTCTCCTGCTTGAAGTCACTTTATTAGCATGTCGCATGACCCCTGCACTCTAAGATGAGTCTAGTTTGTCATCCTTGCTCCTAATTATATGATGGTGATATGCATGACTTACTTCCATCTATACAAAAAAAGGGCTGGTCAGGTCATTGAGAGCAAATCATATCGAAGATTAAGACTAACACTTCCTACATCACAGGCTATGCACACCCTATGTCACCACATCGACAACTCAAACCCTGGCAAATGGAGGGGACACTCCAGCTGAATTGCAAGATCCCAAAAGATTAAAATCAAAGTCTGAAATCCTGAAGTCTACCGGCACCCTAGCTATTCTGATCTAAACAAAACAAAGCATCTAAACTAGCTCTATCTATCAACACTATCATCACTTAATCAGTCCTGAACAAGTCTCCTACTCCCTGATGTAATTTTTAAAATATTTGTAAGCGCACGACATAACTGTAGTAGAAACCAGCAAATACGGGTCGATCCCATAGGGAAGCTATTTTAATTACTAGAATCTTTACACTTTAACTATCCAAATTTGTTGAAGAAAAGAGAAAGTAATAGAAAATAGATAAAGAAGAATAAAAGAAGAGAATTCAAGAAATAAAGAAAATAAAGATGCAATT